>PYHW01009189.1:4673541-4703523 GCA_013186435.1 Turdus rufiventris | reverse complement strand
TAGCAGAAAATGACTCTCTGGAGGAAGGCTGCAGTTGTGAAAAGATAAAGAACAATGGCCCATCAGCAGAATATCTCCTGCAGAGATATGGATCACTGCCCCCATACTCAACAGATGGTGATAGAACAGATACCTTTTATCACACCCTGTATTGTAACGTGCGGATTATAATCAGGTGCGGCTTATGTATGGACAAAAGAACAAAAAGTTGCCAACACCCGGGAGTGCGGCTTATACTCGGTGCAGCTTATAATCGTGAAATTACTGTACCTTGTTTTCTTAAACCAAAAAATTTCAGTTCACGAGTTCTCTTCAGTGCCCCTTAAAACTCATTGATTAGCTGAGAGTACACTTGGAAGGTTGTAACTCCTCAGATCGTGCTTATGTTTGGACTCAAAATTTTGCATGTTTCTATTTATGCTCTTTTAATGTGTGTTTATGATCGTTTTATGATTTTAGAAATGGAAAATAAAAATTTTTTTAAAAAGGTGGCTATAATTGCTTCATGTCCTCAAAACAGGACTGATAAGACCTTTTCACAACTTTTCCATCACAAGGAAATGAAACTCTAAAATGCTTACAGAAAGTTTTTCATATTAAAAAGTCATTAAAGGATATTAAAGTTACCTGTAATCTAACCAAACAGCATGAATAGGTCTTTGCAGAGTATATTATTTCAATATTGAGTGTACAGTTGGGTGCCATATTTATCAGAGAATGTGTGATTGTGGTCTGATCACATAACAAAAGACTTCATAAATCACGGGGACACAGGAGATTATATTAGATGCGTGATCTTGAATAAAATTTCTTAAATTTTTTCTGTGCAAACAAATGATCTAGCTAAAAAAAAAAAAAAATAATCCCACAAACCAAACAAATCCCCAAAACAGTACATCATTACTTCCCAATTCCTAATGAAAGAAAGTACTTTTGGGTAGGGTAGGCAAGATTTGATTTCCTTTATTTTTTTTTTTTACTTTTAGTGAAGATGCTTACACATGACAACCAAATTAGTAATTTCATATAGCATTACCATCCAAACTACAGCAAAAGATCAACATTACTTTTTCAGACTTTTCAAAGCCACTGAGCTGAGAACAGGCACACGAGAATTCATCTTTCAAAGTAACTGCTTCAGGGGGGCATAAGCCTCTGAAAATTGAAGGCTTAGGGGGAAAGCTTCAGCACAACCAGGTAGCTAACTCAAATCTAGATAATGATACGCTGTGTGATGATTCATAAAACTCTGCAAGTGAGAGGTGTACAGTGTGAAATACACCAGGTTCATGCCAGTTCTTCCATTAAACATAGGGTAACTACCCCCAAGAGTAAAGACTAATGTTGAGAAAAATCCCTCAGGATATTGGCCTCGAATGAAAAAGGAATCCACAAAATATTAATAAAGGGAGCCATTTATTCAAAAGGGAGAGGACAGCTATGTGGTTATGGTAGAAACTCTTCAGTCTCTTGGGCTAGATCCCTGTAGATGGACAGCCAAAATGCATTGGCTTTCTTTTCTTAAAAAGATGTCTCACTAAAGCATCGCTGAAGTTATCCTGAATGATTTTTTAAAGCTAGGAAATATAAACCATATGCAGGTGCTAATATCTGAAGATGGCTTTCTGAGTGTATCCCTAAGTAGTGTGTTAGGGTATCTTTCCCCTTATACATGTTAACCTTACAGCTAATAAACCTTTTATATAAAAGTGCAGATAGCAGTTGTGTCAAGAGCAGATCTTCTGAGAAGCAGACAGTGGTTCTGAGTTCCCCCATGTCCTCAGAGGACAGTCAGTCCAGTGTTCTTTGCAGAGAAAAGATCTCTGAAGCTGGAAGAATCACAGGACAGATTATTCTTAACATCTCTCTCAATTTTAAAAATAGTTTAAAATTGCTAGCATCTATGAAAATGATGGCATATATCAATACCCATGTACATTTGGAACTTGCAAAATTGTCTTTCTAAAATGGTGGGAAATGAACATCCTGTGAATGTTGATCATACTTCTTTCAAATTCAGGAATAATTCTGATCTTTGCACTGTGCCAGAGGTATTGTTGCACATACAAAGTTTTAAGTCAAGAGTGGCTTTGTGTTGCTGGGCTCAAAAATCTTCTGATAAAAATTCTAAAAAAGGGCAAAATTTATACAGTATTTCACTCAAGTTTAATTGCTTTTATGCATGAAAAATTTCAACTAGAATACCATTTTAGGAAAAAAAGAAGCCAAACTATGAACAAAACCTGTCAAACTGTAGATGATGGAAAGTACATGTCTAGGACCAAAATTTTTGTGGCTTAATTAGAGATTGCAGAAGCCAGAATCTGTTCCTTGGAACTGAAATGTGAGGTCTCTTTCATATTCTGCTTTCTAGACAATTACAGGAGAAGGTAACATGTTTCCAAAAATAAGCAGGCATTTTATGAAGATGACTGTTTACAGAGATGTTGGCATTGCAGCTGATACTCCAGCCATGCATGGAGATTGGTGTCCTGCTGGCATTTTTAGTTCCTGCTCCCATTTCAGGACGTTCTTGTTCCCATGTGAACCTGTGGTGTGCAGGTTGCTGGTGTTCCCATCTTATTTGATCAGTCACAATGGCAGGGTTGAACTTTGCAGCTAAGAGCTGTTTCTCTGTCCATGTGTGTGCCAAAGGACTCAGTAGGGTGAGATGAAGGCTTCCAGCCTTTACCCTGCAGAGCCATAGGGTCATATGATGGAAGAAGTAACCTGCAGAGTATAAGCAATTCTTTCAGGGACTGCTGGACAAAGAACAAGACAGCACATAAAATGGGTTTAAAGGGGAAAAAACAGTGAGCTGTTTGGACCAGCTGATGCCAAGTAAAGGGCATGGTTTGCCTGAGGCAGCCCTGGTAGAGGTTTGGTGCAAAGAGTTGGACTCTACTGACTGCAGGAGACAGTGCCAGTGGAGCAGGGAATGCTTTGAGAGGATTAGGGAGCATTAGATACTAGCTGTGTGGACATCATAGCTGTGCCTGGGTCATGTGCTATTTTCTCCCCTACATATTTGCTCTTCATGCTGTGATATATTTCCCTGTCTCATTGTCCCTTGCATCAAGAGGGTTTTGTGCTTCCCTGTCTCTTAACTCTCACATCCTGCTGCTTGTTACTGGTTCTTTGAATACACAGGCCATGTCCTACACTAAATCAGTTTAGGGGTTCAGGTTTAAAAACCACAGTTATTTCAGTCACTTAGTAGAGACAAAGAATTTCCTCTGATTTTACTGATAGTGGGGGTGAATGGAGAGATTTGCTAGCTGCAGAAGGTATTGAAATTATCCCATCTTATGGAGGAGCTGAGTTGGGGAAGAATTTCCAGCTCCTTGAGAAGATGCCAGATTTTGGAAGTGAAATATTTATGGGTATCATGCAAATGTATATAAATGATGGAGGAGTAACGAAGATGGAGCTAGGTTTTTCTCAGTGCTGCCCTGTGACAGGGCTGGAGGCAATGGACACAAAGGGAAAGCAGAAAATTCCCTTTAACATGAGCAAAGACTTTTTTACTGTGAGGGTGGCTGAGAATTTATCCTGAGAGGTTATGGAATCTCTGTCCTTGGAGATATTCAAATGTCTTTAGGCAAAGTCTTGGGCAACCTGGTGCAGCTAAGTCTGCTCTCAGCAGGAGTTTGGACTCTCCAAATGTCCCTTCCAGCCTCACTCACTCTGATTTTGCAGAGTGTCACAAGGATCTCCTGAAAATGTCCGTTTCAGCTCTCAGGTTTATCTTCCTTTGAGCTCTCCTCAAACTGTAATGGACTGAAACACCAACTGGACCAACTACTCTGTTTTCTACAGAGAAATGACTGTTTTCTGGCATTGTGATTAGTATAATGTGTTGGCTGGGAGGTTGCTACACTTAGTGTTGTGTAGCTCTATGAGGCCTGTGCCAGAATCTCAGAATAACCAACCTGCACACTGATTTTTATGATAATTTCTGGGGTGGGACCAGATCGTTTGTGTCCATGAATAGTGAGCTTCAAAGCAATCACTCAGGACTTGGAGGGATTGTGGGAACCCAAATGCTGCATGTCGTATCCTCCCCCTGCACATTTGCTGCCTGTCACAAAGCTTTGTCCTCTTTACACTTTAATCTTTTTGTGATTGTCTGATTGCAATTTTTTCTATCTGACCACTTCTCAGGAAGCTCCCCTTTAACTATTTTATTGTACCAAGTAAGATGTTTCTTCAAGAGCTGTTTTCTTCTGGGTTTCATCAAGACAGAAATGTGTAGTAGATAAAGTGAACTGATAAAGGTAAATCAAGGAGAACACTTTTCAACTATAGTGAACAGTTTTGCCAAGCATTCTATTGAGATAATAAGATTGGGATAGCAAACACCTGAAAAATAAGTTCTATTAATTGATGAGAAAATGAATTTTCCATTTATTTATTTGGCATTTTTACAATTTCACCGACCCTTTCACTTTTTGGAGTGCTGTGGTTTGTGAAGCTCCTCTGGTATTTGTATCTCCTAGCACCTGAGATGCCTAACACACGGTAAAACAGAGGTTGGAGGAGATGCCAGGATATGCTACTGGCATGCTGGTTCCTAAGCAGCCCATCCCACTGGTTACTAAAGTCTGTTACACAGACAGGGTGACGTACTCTTGCTTGACTTCAGCTATCTTCTGGCACTGAAGTTAAATCTCTTAGACACGTTTTTTTGAAGTTAGTTGAAAGCTCCTGAAGCAGCTGATGAGAGGGCAGGCTGTGGTAGGGCAGGCAGTGTGCTGGCAGCAGGCAGGGCTAGCTGCAGCCTGCCAGTCACTGGGCACCTCTGCAGGGACAAGGAAGGTTGGAGCCCAGACAGGAAATCCCAAGCCAGGAAAAATGTGGAGTTTTGCATTTAAGCAGCTTGTAGGCTGGAGAAAGGAGAAGTGAGCCTCAGTGCCATCCCCTCTCTTCTCCAAGAACAGGAACCTGGTTACCAATTTCCTCTGCCAGGCCAAGGTGCTGCAGAAATATCAGGAACTAGGACAGCCATGCCCCAGCACTGAGGCTTCAATGGGCAAAGCACAGCCTAGATTTAGAGGGGTGAGCATTAGGCTTTGACTCAGGCTTCCAGAAAAGCACTGGAAGTTATGCAAGTGGAGTGTCTTGGTGGGGGTTTTTACAGGCACCTATACTCTGGAGGTGGAAAATGCTTCCATTAGGTGAAATATTTCAGCAAGTTATCCAGGTGCAGGTACAGGGTATGCAGGTATGCACTTTTGTGAATCAAACTCTGAGCAATAATTATTAAAAACATAAGCCTGAGAGACTGCCTGATGTCCTCATTTTGACTAGGGCAAGACAGATACAAACTAGACCTTTGGATAGAGATATAATGTCTCCTGCTTTTTATAACCTTCAGCACCAGGAATTCTCCAGAAGTGAGTCCAGGGCATAACCATCCATAGCTAGAAACTTTTATATATAGCTCTCCAAAAAGTTGGGGGTTTTTGTTGTTTTTTTGGGGTTTTTTTAAAGTAGTTACTGCTTTTCAGTCCTGGAAGTCACTGTGGCACTGTGCAAAACTCCCCTCCTCTCTCCTTCCCTTTGCTGCAGCTGGAGCCTTCCTGGGAGCAGAGCCTTGCTCCAGGAAGGAGTGTAAGGAGAGAACTTCCCCTGGCTGCCTTTCTATTCAGCAACCTGCAGGGCCAAGGCAGAGCAGGAAAAGCCAAAGTCTCCAGGGACATTGTGCCTGTTTGTTCTTAATGGGATTCGTGGTGTTGCTCTGTAGCTTAAGTTCTGAGCTTTGTCTCCTTCATTCCCCTTTGCCGGGCTATAAAAATCCTAGTGACTGTCACCTTAGATGTCCCTGGGGCAGATAACAGATGCTATATAAGCAACAGCAAAACATCACATGAGTCCAAACCTGTTATTTATTAGAATGTTGAGAGATTTTTTTCATTGTGGTTTCTTTTGCAGTATTTTTAAAGGACTAATGAAGGTCAGGTTAGTCTCTCCAGAAATTTGTGCACTGTGGTTTGAATAAAAAAAACCATGTTGCCTCTCTAGGGCCATGTTACCTGCCATCTCTGCTGCAGGATCTGATGCAGTGGTAGGTGATTAATTAAGAGAAACCACTATGAAGGTTTTTGGTGCGTGGATGTTGCTGCTCTGGGTGCAGAACCGGGACAGGCTGGCTGCGATTTTCCAGTTTCAAGTCCTTGTCCTTTGTAGTTGTTGTGGCTACAAAATTCTTGTTCTCTTACGTACTGCTGCTGGGCAGTGGGAGCTGGAAGAGACTTCAAAGAAATTTAAAGATGGCATATTTTTTTCATTTAGAATTTCCTGACCTTTTCTGTTTGTCGTGTTGTCTTCCTTCCACTGTGGTGTTTGCATAACTTTTTGTCTGTAAAATAAGGGTCTGTGAAAAAAGACCTTATCACTCTTTATTGTTTAATAAATAAGAATGTCACCAATATTTCAGTGTGAGAATGAATGGACTGTTCTACACTTTGTTTTACCTCTTGGAGTGGGCAAACATTTTTGCCTTGAAAACATCTATTACAATGATAAAATGTATCATAGTGAGTTTTTTTTGTGAATTGGTGAACATAAATAACGTTTCTAACAGAAGAAATTTAGAGATATTTCTGGAAAATGTTTTTTCTGAAAACTTCAATTTAGAATTAATTTGAATTGGGTTTTTTTGAGCTTTTTTTATTCCTGATTTCTTTCATTGTGCCATATTAGTAGTGACAGCTGGCATTTCATCAACAAGTTTCACTTATTTCATGGGACACAAATGGGAGACACACCAACCTGGAAAAATAAGGAGCCCTTCAGTCAGTACCTCTTAGCTGTTGCCCACAGAGATTTAGAAGTAAAATAGTGAAATACTTATCTCATTTCTTGGGCTTATCCTCTGTTGTTAAGAATAGTACAGAAAATGTAGTATAAGAATGTTGATTTTCTGGACTACAAACTCATAAAGATGAAATTAACCATCTGTTTTCCCTTAAATGTGTTATTTTATTATTGCATGTGGATTGTATCAGTGAATTATTTGCATGTTGTTTCAGGATCTGCAAGTACTTGTGACTACCTGCATGCCTTGATACAGTAACAACATCTAAAAAGAAAAGATTACAGTAATTTCACGACCATAAGGTGCACCGGACTATAAGGCACACCCCCAGGAGGCGGCACATTTCGCAACTTTGTAGATCATATAAGGCACACCAGACTATAAGGCGCACTATTTTTTTTGCAGCGAGGAGCCACATGGCGCTCAACAAAGTAACGAATCACTGGCAGGTGCTCAATTTGCAAACATTTTTCAAAGATCAGTGTAGCCTTTAAACGCAGCCCCAGGCACCCTCTCTGTGCAGCCGGCCCCGGCACTCCTGCCAGACCCCGACACAATCTGACACGGCTCACGGCTCCCACCATGCGGCTGCGCTGCATCCTGGCTTCCACTCAGCCAGCGGCGGCAGCGCTTCTCCCTGCTTCCCTGGGGCTGCGTCGCTTGTCACCACTTTTCCGAGGCTGCACCGGTGGTAGCAGTGGCCACGACACCTCTCACTGCCTCTTGCCACTTTTCCGCGGCTGCAGGGGCCGTGCCGGCGCCGCCGCTGCTCTGATGTTGCCGCTGAGTGGGCTCTACTCAACGCTGTTATGGGCTCGCACTTCTTGTTCCCCCCACGCCCGGGCCAGGGCTTGGCGGCTTCTTGTTTCCCCACACCCGGGCCAGGGCCAGCACCACCCGGCTTCTTGTTCCCCCCGCCCCCGCGCCCAGAGTGGCGCTGCCCGGCTTCTTGTTCCGCCCGCGCCCGGGCCGGGGCCGGCGGCAGCTCCCTCCCACCCCTCGCGGCTCCTGCCGGCTGCAGCAGCCCGCTCCTGCCCCCCCTCGGGACTCGGCGCTCCCACGGCATCGCCCCCCCACTGCAGCTCACACTTCCGGTTTGGCAAATTTCACAACTTTGCCTGTCATATAAGGTGCACCAGACTATAAGGCGCTCTTCCGGGTTCGAGGGAAAAATTTAGTCCAAAGGGTGCACCTTATAGTCATGAAATTACTGTAACTTTGATATATAATTAAAATTCTAAAGGAAAAATTTCTAATACAAATCCTTTCAGATATTCAGTCAATCAGTATTTAAGATTGCATTTGTTTTCAATCACTATTATTTTAATCTAATTTAAAATTTGAATTAGTTTTGAAATTTGCTCTAAAATAGTAGTACTAGTAGTACGTACTTGTAGGGATGAGCTTTATCCAATTAATCCAAAGTGATGAATGTGAAGCTTCAAATGTGAAACTTATGAACATCAGAAATGTATTTGGTTTGAGGTTGAGTTTTTTCTCATAACTGTTCAGCATTGTAGTAAGATTTTGGTGTCAGTCCATGACTAGAAGGAAGGAAGGAAGAGCTGTGCCTGCATAAGCAGTTTTTTTGCAGTAGCTGAAGGAAAGCATCTGGCTGAAGAGCCCTGCACAAAGCTAGCTTGGTTAGCCTAGGAGCAGAAGGTGGACTCATTGGAAGTGCTTCTACTCTGTACTCAAAGTAACTGCGCAAAATCACGAGGGCAGACGTGGAAGTGACATTTCTGCTGGTGGATTCAGTGATGGCAAGGAGCATCCAGAGGCACTGTTGCATAGAATCATAGAATGGTAGAATGTTAATGGATTGAAGGGACCTTAAAGACTATCTAATCCCAATCCCCTTGCCATAGGGACTTTCCCACTATACTGGGTTGCTCAAGGCCATTTCTAATCTGGCCATGAACATTGCCAAGGCTGGGGCATCCACAGCCTCTCTGGGAAACCTGTGACAGCAGCTCACCACCCTCACAGCAAAGAATTTAATCTCTTCATTGCTGTGAAGGGTAACACCATTGATTGGCCCAGGATGGGGATCATTCCCAGGAGGCACACATTTAGCATGTGGCCACCCTGATGGTGTTTGTTATATGGACAGAGGCTACTGTATATAACAGTGAGGGCCACAATGGAATTGCCACTTGTATTGATGGCATAAGCATTTTCACCATTTTTAATCTGAGCTGCTTTTGTGAAGCAAAAATTTAAACAATGGTCATTATTTTGAAATGGCAAAATTTACTCCATCTCAGGGAGAGTGCTTATATATTCTTCAGCTTACTTGGAGAGCTTGTTTGGTGACTTCTTTACTGGTTTGGTGGTTTTTGCATATTTTTACAGTTCAGAGCCAAGGACATGTATAAACGGGAAAGAAAGTAGCTGTAAGCAGAAAAATAAACACAACATTGTCAGCTCTTGTTTGTCTATGGCTAAAGCCTCATTAAGTTCTTGTGTTTGATGTACTTTCACAATGTATAGTTATGATATGTGTGAGAGTGCTCCCCTTTGATTCATGGCTTCTTTACATGGCACTGGAGTCATTGCTTCCATTGCCATAAAAGCATTTTGGACAATATAGAATTTTCTGTGCTGGATGGGCCAGAAAGGAGAACCACTGTATTTGTACAAAACATGTTTAATTTTATTGTTTGTATAAACTGGCTCCTTGTTCCTTATGATAAGAGCAAATCTCCGTGCCTTCTTAGGTATTCTCTGGACCCGACTTCAGAGGGCACTGGCAGGGGGATTATCACTCAGGCAGGTCTTCAGAGCATGTACAACCAGTAGATAAGTCTCACCCCCCTTGCCTGAGATTCCCAATCCAAAGGGCGTAGAGGGGAGGAGGCTCTGTTGTGGTTTTGCA
This sequence comes from Turdus rufiventris, assembly GCA_013186435.1. Classification (NCBI taxonomy): domain Eukaryota; kingdom Metazoa; phylum Chordata; class Aves; order Passeriformes; family Turdidae; genus Turdus; species Turdus rufiventris. The sequence goes on along the minus strand of PYHW01009189.1, from coordinate 4,693,825 downwards.
CTATGTGTGGTGCTACCAAGTTAACAGAGGTTTCATATTGAGATTTGAGAGGAGATATTTCTGACTCCAATTGTAGGAGAAACTACAAATACTGCTAAAGTTTTACCCTTGAAAACTCTTTGTTATTTGTAATAGTCTAAACATGACATCTGACATAAAGACGTAAATGTTTAGACCAGCTTCGATATCTGTTTTTAGTATGCCTAAAATCATGTGAAATACATTAAGTTCACATTTCTATCAAAATGGCTTGTCAGAAGAACAGTGATGTATGCTGCAGCAGTTGTGATCAGCTGACAAACTGCTTTGATGTGGTTGTTCAAAAGCCATGACACCTCAGTGCCATAAACAATGCTTGTGTCAGAATCTGCCGTCACTTTGCCATGGCTGAGAAGGAAAAGTTCAGTCCAGAAATGGACATTTTTTTACCTTCTGCCAGGTTGTGTGAAATTCTGACAACCAGAAGTGGCTCTTAATCCCCAGATGCACATCTCTGAGCTGTCAGCCCAGGAGTGGTGACAGCAGAGGACTGTGGGACTGCCATGCTGCATGAGATACTCCTCTCTGCCTTGCCCTCTAGCCTCCCTAGGAAATTACACTGTGCCTGGGTCACAGCTGCCACTGGCTTTCTTTTTCCTCTTGTCTGCTGGTCTGGGCATGAGGCAGCAGGTCCCCAGCAGTGTGAGTGCCATGTGCCTGCCTGTTGCACGGCTTTGTCACAGAGAGGGCAGGATGCAGTGGTGTGGTGAGGCTGCTTGCAAAGACAGTGCTAGGGCTGCTAGGGTGCTAGGGTGGTGCTTATGCCCGGTTCCCAAGTGTGTATCCAGCCATATCCTGGTTGTGTTAGGGGAATACCCTAATTTCTTGGGAGAACTAAACAGGGAGGATAAAAATATAGGTCTCTCTGGATTCTTGCTCTTTTTCCCTGGTGTAGTCCAGGCCTTTGTATTTACTCCACAGTGACAATTTATAGGCCAGTGTAACTGGGGCCACTGTTTGGCTCTCTCTCTCTCTTTCATCATCTGCAACCTGGAGATAGTAGTGTTTTCTAGGGCTGAGTGAATAATTCATTATGCGGCTCCTTATTAAACAGATGTTGTCTCTCTGTTTGCAGATAGTCTGCAAATGGATTGCATTTAGTTCAAATTTATTTGTTGTTCCAATTTATTCACCAAATACTTTCAGTAAATAAAGTTATTGGCCTATAGTGCATTCAGAATCTGCATCTGAAGCCTACCTTACATGACTATTTGTCATCATTGCTGGTTAAAATTTGTTATTTCAGCAACCATGCCTTCCAGTAAACTTTTCTCATAGAGCTTCCCCAGAGAGTAACACAAGGATGCTATGAATATGTTAAGAGTGAATGTTTAGGGGTATTCTTTCTTCCTTATTAATGCAGCTGAAATGCTTATCTGCCTCATTGGGTGTTATGAAAATTAGCAAGCTGTTTTCTGTCTGTGAAATAATTCTTAAATGGTCACTGATACACCAGCCCTGGCTGCTCGTCCCTGCCACTCCTTTAGACAGCAGGTGGTGCATGGCTCCAGCTACTATTTCCACTACTCCTGAGTGCAGGGCAGAAGGAGAGCACAGGACATGGCATGTGCTATGGTCAGAACCCCTGGACCAAGCAGGAATCCATGGGACTAAGTCCGTGCTAATGAAGAAAATGGGTGAGGGCCCAGGGAACATGGCATGGTTTGGCTCTCTTCCACACAGCTGGACTTTCCTTCCCCAAAGATGTCCATACCGACTTAGAGATGTGGTGTGTGAGCTGTGCTGTCTTCCAGACCTTCCCTGGGAGACCTTCCCAGTGGTCTGAATCTGTGCCATAGACTGTACAAGCAGTATGAATGTGTGAATGTCCCTGTCTTTGGGTCCTGGTAATATCCAGTGTTTCAGGAACACATTTAAAACCTACAAGTTGCTCAAAGCAGTTGCTTCTAGCATTGGGTACTCCTAAGCTAAGTAACAGCTTGCCTACTGAGAAGAGGAGATATCCCCCTTTGCTCCCCCTCTCCTGGTGTACCACTGCTTCCTTGGAAATCAGATGTGGAGAGGGAAAAGGGGAACCCAAGTCAAGTCTGAGTAGAGGTCTATGTTTGATAGTTTGAAATGAGGGCGCACAGGCCTGTTCTTCAAAGACATACTTGCCAGGCAGCAAAAAGAGGGGGGGTTTGTCCTATGGCTCCTTATACAATGCCATTTTGTTTTTAGCAGATAGGCTGGGGCCTCCTCTAGATATTCTGCTGGATTCACTGAACTGCACGGCGTTCAGCGTGCAATGGAAGATGCCCAAGCAGCACACCAGCACCATCACGGGGTACACGGTAAGTGATCGTGCTGCTGCCTGGCCTCAGCCTGCACACGCTGAAACCAGTGGGACAGCCCCTTCTAACAAACACTACCACTGCCCAGAAAGCAGCCAGGGGACAGTGGGCTTGAGTGGATTGGGCTGTAACCTTAAAAAACAAGCAGCTCATGCTTTAGAAACAAGCTATGATGGGAATTTGGGTTGGATGCCAAAGGCCTGCAGTGGATATAGATTGTTCTGGTTTTCCTACAAGGCTCTCAGTGCTCTCTGCAGCTGATAAAACAGTAGAGCAGAGCAGGTCAATATTACACTGTGCAAATGAGGGCCATGAAGATCCTTTGGCTTGTATTTCCAGCCTGAGGATTACTTAAACAGCAATATGTTTTCAAATTAAGCCTCTAAAACTTCCTAGACTGGCAGTAGGTACAAGGGAAGAAGTGTTTCATGGAATCTCTTCCTGGATAGGTACTGCATAGAATCCCTGGAAACCCCCCTGCAGCCAATCATAGCGAAAGGACTTTTGTTTTATTCCCCTCTACCTCAAAAGTAAGTTTTCCTAAAAAAGCTGAATGATTTTCCTGTTGTACTCAGAATTTTATAGGGAAGTTTCCCTATCAAGCCTCTGCCATGTTACCTTCTGCCTACAGGGCAAAACAGAAGGGCTAAGCTAGACTGGTTAATGTATTATACTCTGCAAGAAGAAAAACAGCACTAACATGGCCCTTATTCATTTTTGTTAGATATTGTTTTAACCGGTATTCCATAGCAATGAATCAGTGCCAAAATGGAAGTTAGTCAGTGGGAAATTAGCACCAAAGATGCAAGAAGTTGACTAGAATATGTTGTTTTCCCCTTCAACAAAAACAATAAAAAAACTCCCCCAAATAGCAGCTTTACTTATCAGCATTTTCTGTGGATGCATTTCCAGGAATAAAATACCCAAAATTCAGTTTTATGTAAAAAGGTGGGAAGCAGAATACTACTGAGTACCTTGTTATTAGTGTATACTAAAAGAATGAGAAAAATCCCTGCAATAGATATTTCTGGTACACATTTCTGGTACTCAGGCTTCTTTATCCCACAGTCTTGTAAATGACACAATTGCAGCCCAGCTGCAGAGTTCACTTTATTGTTATGAAAGTGCTATGGACTAGAATATAGTAGTCTGAAACTCCAAAAGCACTTTGCTGGCCGGGACCTGCCTCAGGTGAGCTCTGTGTGTAGCTGGATCCACCCTTCTCTGCAAAAACAGAGGTGCAGGGAGTAAGAGGCTTAAGTTGTAAACAGTTTCCACTCTTCATGCATGCAGGTCAATCATCTGAGCTCCACTTCTTTTTTTTTAAGCCTTGAGGTGTGTGGCATGATAACAAAACTAAGAACAAACAGCATCAATAGTTCTGTACCCAAAATGTCCTCACTTTCGTATCCTTACCCTCTGGCATCTCTGGGTCTCTGTGCACAAGAAAGCAGATTGTCTGTCTCATCAGTGTCCAGTACATGGCAACAGACATGGAGAGACACTTCATGATAGAGCAGTTTTTCTAATGTCATAATGTCAGCATCTTCCTTACATGAAGTAAGGTGTCTGTGTTGTACAGATTAGTCCCACAGCTCTTCAGCAGTCCATGTTAACCACAGACAAATGATGCACAATTGAAATTGTCAGCTCAGGCCTTCATTATGAACACTACAACTGTGTTTCACATTAGGTATGTGTAATGGTGTCCTTTGGTCACACTGACAACTTCCAGCAAAAATGTAAAGAGTATTAAAGGACTTTAGCTTTTCCTGCATTTGAAGAGGTAGGGTATCACGGGCTCAAATTCTGTCTCAATGTGAGAATGATGCCCTCATTCTTAAGTTATTCTGAAACACTGAGTTATTGCTTTAACTGGTTTGACTGTATCTTCTTCCCAAGGTCTTTTACTCAGAAGTTGAAGGTGACAAAGCAGTTAAACAGCTCTCACATGATGTTCCCCTAAGTTTGGATATGATTAGCATGGTGAGTATTTCTTTTCATCAACAATCAGAGCACTGGAGCAGAACGTGCAAGTGGAAACTTGCAATTCTCTCCTTGTAGTTTTGTGAAATACTGTGAGGATCCAAGCCCCAAATCTGCTCTGGGTATGGAGCAAAAGGAAATCACAATGTTTTTGTGTTTGTATGATGCACTATTTCTCCTTCTTGTCTGACCATTTTATCATGTAAAACTATTTGGACTTGCTCTCAACTTCCTGATACTGACCTTTGACATCTACTAAAAAAGAACTTTTAATCTTAAATACATGCATTTTCACACATGGAAGGGGTGGAATTTCACGAGTCCATGCACAGTTAGAGCTGCACTATCACAGTGTGCGTATTGCAGCATCTGACACAGCTGTGTGAGTTTACACACAGAGTGTTTTTGCTTCTATGTGAGAGTGTGGCCTCCTGAAACACGACTGCTTTAGTTGAAGTTCTGCAAGTTCATATTCTAGAAGTTTTCCCCTGACTGCTGGTGTTTATTTTTTTTCTTGAAAGACTACTTTTTCTCACTACTCTCCAATTTTTAAAGTTATGCTTTTTCTTTTGTATTTCCTTTGCATTCTTACTGCAGGATTTGTATTTTTTTCATTTGTCCCTTCTCTTTCCTTCTTCTCTTTTCCTGCCCTACTTCCTCACTTTAAGTGTGAGTGAGAAGGGTGCTCAGATTTCCTGCAGGTTTCCATCATTTTGGTTGTCAGTTCTGACTTCTGCAGGATTCTGGGATCACAATGAATGAAACAGTATTGCTGTCATGATATATCATTCTTTATTCATGAATTATTTTCTCCCTTCTTATCTTTATCTCTGTGCTCCTCTCTTGCCTTTTTTTGCTTCTTAAAAACTGTTCTTGTTAGTAGTGCCAAGAAAGATCAAACAGCACTGTTTTGTTTTGTTTTGTTTTGTTTTGTTTTGTTTTGTTTTTAATCTTAACAGCAGTAGTTCGTAATCACTGGGAGAAGAGAGTCTGTATCCCAATACTCATGCAGATGATTAACAGCCACACGGACTGCTATATGCTGCAGCACTGGTCTTGTTTTAATTCCCTGACCCATTATTTATGTGTTTTTGCCATCACTTTTTATTATGTTAGTTCTTAACTAGTACTATTTGCTTTTTCCCAGGGTCAACCCGAAGGACAAGCAATTTTTGTAAGTATTGCTTTGCACACAACTTGGTCACAGATGTGATTTTTTTAAAAAATCAAATGTTTCTGACTTGGTCTCTCCACAGACTCACACAAAAAAGTTGATCTCAAATGTTGTTTCTGTGTAGTGCTTACTCATGGTCTTTTGTGGTCAAAATGTAACCAGACAGACAGTAGCCTCAAAAAGCACAAAATCCACAGGTGGACAAGGTGGACATGTGCATAAACCCTTTTCTCGGTCACCAGAGGTATTTATTATCAGATGTCTTATTTTGACAGAGTAAATTTGTATAAGAAATAAGGTATATCCAGGCAGTGAGGATTTAGAGATGATGGGGACAGTTGAGTAGTCAGAGAGACAGTGAAAGGGAAGAACAAGGTCTGGCAGTTGGAGAGGAGATGAAGAGGTAAAAACCTGAGCCAGTCCAGAGAGAGCCAAGAAGGAGGAGGAGCACAGGAAGAGGACAGCCTTGCAACGCCCAGGAGGAAGGAGTGGGAGACTAGCTACTAGTATAAAATAAGTTTGAAAGAAATACCAACTCCTATTGGCTTTACAGCTGGTGAATTAATCAGATTGATTATTTCCAGTCCTGCACTCAGTCCAGTCTGCTTCCTGTGAGCAGTAAACAGGTTGGGTTTATTGTGAGCAGGAAGCAAACAAGAGGCGCTCGGGTTTGGATGGAAAGAATTTCAGTGTTCAACTGAAATTCCTAGCATCAACAGCCTCTTGCAAACTTTTTTTTTTTCTGAGATCTGTTTTAGGAATAGAGAAATTTCACACAGTTGGTGGAGCTCACAGAGCTTTCTTGGTCTGAAATAAGGGAAGTTTGGTTGGCCTAGAGGAGGATGAGTCCTCAGGATGCACTTGAACCAGGACTATCTGGTTCAATCCTAGCTGAGCTGAGTCTGGATTATAGCATTTCAGAGCTGAGCACTTCCACGCTGGGCGTTTTTTGTCTGCTTGATAAAAATAACACTTCTGAGGGGTACTTGTGGAAAAGTATGAATGGCTGGGATTAATCAGCTCCCAGCTGTCATTAATCCTCCAGGAAGTGGTGTTCTCGATGAAATGCCTTCTGTTGTATTCATACCAAACTCAACAGAAATCTGCAATAGTTTTGTGGTTAAGTCTGTTAATGTTTCCATCACTAAACGTCCTCTCCTGCTGCTGGGTATGACCCTGCTGCTTTCTTGGAGGCTTCTCTGAGCCACGTGGGACTGCTGTAGCAAGAGCTGATTTGCACTGCCTGTTTCTGTGCATGCATATGTTCATGTGTCTGTGTGTCAGCAAAGTGAATAATGTATTATTGTGTACTATATCATCGTAAAGGAGAGAATTTGTAAGTGACAGCAGCCAGGAGAAGTGCAGATGCAGTGCCATTTAGTAGGTGGTTGCTCTAACTGGGCATAATATTCAGGAGCTCCAGCACACATAGTTAAAAAAATCAAGAAAAATCAATAAAAATTAGTAGGCTTTAAAGGTGGGAGGTCTTAGGGTGGGCACAGAGCCCTGGAGAGCCACACTGCTCCCTGTTGAATCACTAAACATACCAGTACAAAATGGGGAGTGACCAGCTGAGACCAGTAGTTCAGGAGAGGAATTGTCGTCATGGGAGAGAGTGTCATTAAAACCAGCTCAGTTCCTGCAGCTGTGCTGTAATCCAGGGTCTGATGGTTTTTGGATAAAACAAAACAGAAAACAGACATTCTTCTGGAAAACAGTTTGTAATCCTGGTTTCTGTGAGGCATCTTATTGAGCCTCACAGTTTCAACACACTTGTAGGGAAAGCAAGCTGTGTGGCAGGGCAGGGAGGTGTATGTGAGATAATCTAAGTGAAATTGGCTCCCCTGCCACAGAAAAAGGCATCACATTGCCTCACCCCACTCAACAATGTGAGATTGTAATGAGAATACCAAATGTCATTTTTTAGGATTTTAGCAGGGAAGTTGTGCAAGATAAGAAAGCGAAGTTGGTGACTACTGAAGAATTATCAGTAACTGAGTGCTGGTTTGGGGCATCAGACTTCAAAATATAGAGCTAATCTGAGTGGAGGGGGGACTACGAAAATCATGGGGATAACTCTTCCACATACAACCTAAATTTGTTATCTGTGAGGCCACTTTTGTGTCTCTTTTGAGAGGGATAAAAACTTGGGTTTAAGACATGTCTTCTAAATACAAGCAAAAAAAAAAAAAAAGTGTTCCCAGGCTGCTGGACAGTGTGCTGGGCCACAAGGAGATGTGTTTCTATTCCAGGATCTGACTTGAAAGTGTTCCTGGTGTGAGGTGGGTATCCCCTGGCATTGCCACAGGTCAGGGTAGTGTGATGGTGTCCTGAATTTGTTCTTATTAATTAATTGTGCTGATATCCTGATCCAGGCCTGTGTTCATGAAGAGGGCACTGCCAGAAGGAGGCAGGTAGCCATGTGTGCAAGGCATGAGTGAGGCACCTTGCTGAGATTTTGAGGGCACATACATTGAACTTGTTGAATACTTTAGTAGATATTAGGGCTTTGATCTTCATTGTCCAGGCACTCAGTGAGATTCCCTCTGTTTAATTTATTGTAGGCTTGAGTCTGGAGGTAATAATATGAAGCACATTCATGAATATCCAACTCTCTCCAAAGGCCAAGCTCCTTAATAGTGTGAAAGCAGAGAAGACAGATAATGAAGGATTTTTCCTCATAAGCATGTGTGTAATAAAGAGGAATATTGGCAGAAAAAAAATGCACATAATTTAAATGCAGACAGACAGTATGTATGGAATGGAGAATACAAAGGAAGAAGCAGGGGCATCAGTTCTGTGACCAGGAGGAAATACAGGTTTTTCAGCAACTCTTTTCTGAGATCACATTGTAAAAGACCTCAGTCCCTTCAGCTATGAGACTCAGATTAATCTTTCTGAGTGAGTGTGCTTGCTGCCTCTCTCTGGACAGTTACTATTCCAGCATTGTTACACTCTCAGATTCATCTTAGATTTGTCCAGATCATTTGAGCAGATCGAGGGTGAATGATGGAAAAACAAGATAGTGGTCAGGTGGTCCATGTTAATAGGAAATCAGTGTTGGAGCTCCAAAACCACATCCAGAGAAATGACAAATGACAGGGTGTTGCTGAAAAATGTAGTAGGAATAATGTAAGTTCCCCAAAGAGTAGAGAGGAAGTGTTTTTTTCCAAAAGATTATCAAAAGGAAGTTTAGCAGTTAATAAAACTTTGGAATTGTTTATTACTTTAATGCAACTGGAAGTGCAGATTTAAAGTCTGTTCCAACATGAAGAAAATTTTTCAAATGCACTGTTACTAATGTGTTTAATAGCAAAGAATGAAAATCAGAAGAATAATAGCTGTAAAACAGATTTATATATGTAAGTATTTATTTGTCACACCAGAGCAGTCTGTGGTATAGAATCTGATATTTCTGTGTCCTTGTATATGCTGTCAAAATTCATAAATCTGGATTTAACACAGATATTCCAGGTAGGCTGCAGGTAAATACTCAATTTATTTACACATGTACACATTTTCCATTAAAGATCAGATCTAAATATCTGAGGCTGATCCATCCTATGTGAAGCAGCCAGTGATGAAGTGTACAGTAATTTCACGACTATAAGATGCACCCTTTTGACTAAAATTTTTCCCTGAACCTGGATGTGCGCCTTATAGTCTGGTGCGCCTTATATAAAGTACAAAGTTGCAACATTTGCCACCCCGGAAGTGCGAGCCGTGAGCCGTGGGGGGGGGCCGGCAGTGCCACGGCTGCCGGGTGGAGGTGGGGCCGAGTGCCCGCGACACTACCCCTGTGGGGTCCGAGAGGGCCAATGGCTGCCGAGTGGAGGCGGGGCTGGGTGCCCACGGCACCGCCCCTGTTGGGTCTGGGGAGGCCCAGGGGCCCATGGCTGCTGGATGGAAGTGGGCCCGGGCGCCCATGGCACCCCACCCCCACCCGGGTCCATGTGGGCCAATGGCTGCCAGGTGGGGGCGGGGCCTCGGCCAGCAACCTCGCAGGAAGAGCTGGGGGCTCGCTGTAAAAAAAAAATGCGCCCTATAGACGGGTGTGCCTTATCTGATCTACATTGTTGGGAGTTTTGCTGACTCCCGGGGGGTGCACCTTATAGTCAGGTGCGCCTTATGGTCGTGAAATTACTGTAATGTTTTAGTGATATTTTCTATTTTCTGGGAGATTTGAACAGGCTTCTTTGAAGAGCATTCATCAGCCCAAGCACTTCACATGGAGCTGAGCATTGCCTCTTCTAGGGTAGTTGTCTGTGGGTTAATCTTTTTGTGTTTATGGCAGGAGGACAAATAAGGGAAATGCTTGCTTCAGGTCAAGGCTGTTAGCTGAGCTCATAAAATTGTGAGAGATGATAGGATAGGGCTCTGCTTTGTGAGAAATTAAGGATCATCAGTTCACACTGCATCAAATTGCTTCACTCTCGGGAGGTTTTGTGGCCTCTGAATTTAAAAGAGAAATAAAAACAAACAAGAAAAAAAAAAGGAGAAAACACACCAGACTGTTACCAAACCCTAGCAGTTGGCTCAAGGGAGGGAATAGTATGTGGCTTTGACATCACCAGTGAAAAAGCTGGATATCAAATGCAAATGATCTGCAGCCTTACGAGTTATGCTGAGAAATGGGTCCAGGTCAACCTTGTGGATTCCCCTGGGGCAAAGCTGCAGCCTGAGAGGAAACAGGATTCTATTTGTGTTTGTTGTTTCTGAGCTGTACTGGGCTGGGGATAATCTTCCTAGGAGAGTAGAGGGAAAACACCCTGTGAGATCCCTGAGTCCCAGCTCACAGCACCATCCCCAGTTACCCAGAACTGCTGTCACAAGGTGCTTGTCTGCTCTTGCCTTGGCAGGATGTTGTTATAGGCGACCTGAAGCCAGGCACTCCACACCGCGTTAGCGTTGGAGCGTACGGCTGGGCAGGGAAAGGACGGCCCAGCATGCCCAGGGAGGTGACAACCTTATCCCAAGGTAACTCTGCCTGCAGGGCAATGCTGCAAAACTGGCAGGGCAGATGTCTCTAGCACCCACACTTAACCTCTGTCATGTGCAGTATTGCAGTATTTCACTGGTATTTTTCCACAAATGTAGGGTTTTAGAGGGGTGATAGGGTGAGGGGAGAAGCCTATTAATTTGATTCCTAAATCTGTGAGTGTTGGGCTACTGTGTGTAGCAACCCAGCTGCTTCTGTAATGCTATTCCTTTGCACTTCTTCTTAGATAAGTGCATGCCTCCTGCACCCCCCTATCAGCCCCAGATCGTGGTGGTTTCTGATTCAGAAGTTGCACTGTCCTGGAAGCCTGGAGTGAGCGAAGGGAGTTCTCCCATCCAGTACTACATGGTGGAGTTTATCAGGCAAGTTTACTAGTGGATTTCTGTGTTTTTGCACTATCGTGTTTGGGGGTGTTTTTGACCTAAACTGCACTATTTAGCTGCATATAGATATGATTTATCTACTTACTGTGTATCATATGCTTAGTTTTCCTCTCAGTGTGGGTTGAATTACCATGGAAATTTAAAGACAAAACCAGAAAGGATCCAATTTGTTATAAAATCACAAATAAATTGTACTTTCTGATAGAAGAAAAATAAAGTCCGATTTGGTCTGTTCCCTCTAATAGTGGCCTGGGTGAATGGAGTTTTAAGTTTCTGTCATCAAAGGCTGTCAAACCATGCTGAGAAAAGATTGTTTGTGGCTTCCCTGGGCTGCTGTAGAAAATAATCTAAGGAGTGAAAAGTCAGTATACTGAACAGTCTTACCCGGCAAAAGTTATAGAATCATAGAAACATCAATACTGGAAGAGACCTTCAAGATCACACAGCCCAATCATCAACCCAATGCTACCACTGTAGCCCCTAAACCTCTAAATCACATCACCCAGTGCCAGACCCAGCACCTCTTCAGCACAAAGTCATTTGGGCCTTGAGCTTCCAGGATTTAGACTTCCTTTGTTATGCTAATGCTGATCAAGTTTACTTTAAATGTTGATCTCTGTTTAGATTTGTGGGGGAAACTGGGGAATTGGTGGGGTGCTTTTTTGGTTCTTTTAGGTTGAACTCAAAATTCACAGCTGCAGAACTGAACTGTGAGAAGTTGCCAGTCGAATTGCTTTTATAAGCTGCGTAGAAAGGGTCAAGAGGAGGTGATTGTATCTGCAAGCATAAACAAGTATTTGTACTTGACTATTCATATGCTTGTGTGACCTAATATCTTCATACAAATCTATTTATTTTTATTTGCCTTGATGTTTACCCTTACAGTGAATGTAAAATTCACCCTTTTAATCCTTTGAGTGAATACTTGATAACAGGTTGTAGTTGAGATTCCTGGAAGAGAGAATTGATTCTTTAACTGCTCTGACCTGTAAAAGGTCAAAAAAAATCATTCTTCAGGAAAATATAGTAATTTTTTAAAAAGTGTTAGAACAGACAGGAAGAACTTGATTTTCAAAGTATGGGTGCAATCTAGAAGATATGGATAGAGCAAAATTATATTGATATAGCAAAAAGAATACCCAGAGTGAAAACCTACTTGTTAACTGATGCACTTTGTGTTTGGGCTGATATTCCCCATATTTAGTTGGAGGCCATCCAGTGTTCAGTGCAGTGCGAGGCAGGTCTTTAAGACCGAAATATTTATCTCCTTTGTGCCTTGTCTGCTGTAGACCTACAATGAAATTTCTTCAGTATCATTTTTTGAACACAATTTTTGTCTGAGCTTTTTTCTCTCTCTCCATCTCCTCTCTCTCCTTTGCTCATGGGGAAGGGATTTTGTTGAGTTCTGATTACTGCACTTCTATCACCTCTGTGCTTTTACTGGAAAGTGGAATCTGGAGGCTTGTGTACACTTCTCCATAGCACCAGGAGCCTGCTAATGGAAGAAGTGGGCACCACCATCATCTCCACCAGAAGTACACCCTTGAATGTTTTTGTTCAGCTAGAGAGTGGAAAGCTGCTCTTTAGGTCAAAAGATGCGAGTGATTGAAATTTCAGTGTTTCATTGGCTTTAGACTTTGGGAAAGAATTTGCTAACAGCAAAATGTTTTGATTACACTGTTTAGTTTGAGGCTTGAAGCTAAGTAGAAAGTGCCTTTGTTAATTTTGGGATTATGCTCTCTTAGACCTGGAAGCTTGGTTGTATATTTGAAGTAAGTTCAATGAGCCATAAGCCCTAATGGCAGTTAGAGGTAAACATTAATTTTAAGCTTCATTGTCTGTTGCTGCATAGAGTTTTAATTACTATAAAATGTATTGTCATGAGTTAAAGCTAGTAATGCAAAACTAAACCAAATCAGTTCAAGTAAATTAGAATTGAGTCCTCTTATGTCAAAGAAATACACCATTATCCTGTGATTTTGCAAAATTAATAACTTTCTAATTCACATCTGTAATTTTGCTTGGGGACAGCACAAATGCCTAAAAGCTATGACATTATTTAAGTAATTTCCATTTCTTAGAATAAACTTTATGAATTTAACCATATGAAAAATGTATTGGGACAAACCACTCAGTTGCTTAGCTGTGATACTGGGGAAATTCAGTACATTCATGAAAATTCAGTACATTAATTGTTTTGCAAGACCAGAATCAGAACCAGCCTGTCTCTACTCAGAGTCTAAATTTGGTGCTTTATTTAAGCACTTGCCTAAGGGGTTTCCCTTGGGACTTGGTTCACTACAGGTGATGGAGGGCTGCAGGTGGCTTGAGGTAGATATAAGATGAGCTGAGCTAATTCAGGCTCTACTCTGCTGCTGATTAAAAGATGATGCTAAGGAGACCACAATCCCACTTGTCTAAGTGCTGAAACTTAGGAGGGAGACTGTAGGACTCATTCTTCACTAGACAGTTCATAGGTAATATGCAATAGAATGTGTTCAAACCAAAATATACGGTGTCTGTACATCTTTATAGGCTCAGTGTAAATATTCTGTTGCTTAATGGTGAGAAGTGTATAAGGAAAATGACATTTTCATGAAAGTCTCTAAAGCGACATCCCAGACTTAAGCATATGAGCTTGGGTTTTTTTTCTAAAGATGCTATACAAAATTAATTATTAAAAATGTCTGGGATATTTTCACTCAAATACTCCAAATACTCCAATTTTTAGTCTGTTGAATGCCTACACTTTTAAACTTGGTGATTTACTTATCCAGATTTTTATAGCCACATAGTAGCTACAGAATCACAAGTGTTTCAGCAGCACATGCCCTAAAACAATCAGGTCACTTTCTTTTCATCTCATTGGTATGTAGATGAAATCAAAAGCTTTTAATATTAATCTTGGCATGCAAAGAAAATTTTTCAGTATCTTGGTAGTGACATGAAACTTATGCTGTAATGAGCTAGGCAGGTTCTGCTGATAAAACTGGGAAATTTATTAGTATTCAGATGTTAGGGTGGTGCAGATTCAGCATAGTGTTGTGCACAGATTTCTTGATTAGCTTGAAGCCTTCCCTCTCTCTCCCAGAAAAGTCTATCCCTGAATCCATTCCCTGCTGGATTCTGTCTGTCTCTGGCACTGCAGTCAACCAGACGGTCATTGTTTGCTTTTTTTTGCAAAGAACCTGAAAGAACAGATCTGGCCAGGGAGACACCTCCCAGTGTCTAGGATAAATACTGTTAATACAATTTCTCTGATCATTGCATGAAACAGGCATATCTGAGTCAGTCACCTCACTGCTTGTGACAGTAACTCCTTGGAAAGGTAACTGATAAAGAAAGAGGAGTGAAAGGGATGCAGTGCTTAACAACATTAGATAGCATCAGAAGAATATCTAACAAGAAAATGAGTTACCAAAATTGTCCACTTTTCCTTTCCTCACAACTGACCTGCAATATTGGTTGATCTATTTTGTAAAAAGTTTCACAATAATGTGAAATAATTATAGTTGTTAAAAAGAATATGTTATAGTGCAGTATATTCTACAAGAGATTTTTCCACAGCAAATGATGATGTATTGTACTTGTCATCATATTTATTATTTGTTGGAATATTTAAAAAAAAACATTATAAAATGAATTTTTCTCTTGAGATGAGTACAAATATGGCATGGAAGAACAATCAGAACTTAGCAAAATTGGATTGCTAGAGGGTGCCTCACACTTAAATAATTTCCAGGTGATTTTAAAAGGAAGCTCAAGTGACTATAAAATTACTGTTCTCTGCATCAGAAAGAATTCTCTTCTTGAATTGAATCACTTCCCATCTTATAACATAAAGCAATAATCCAAACTTTTTGGGTACTTTTGGCATGGAATTCTGCCCTTGGTTCATACCCATCCAGTCCTATTGGTTTTAGCCATGTATTTATTACCTTAAAACCACTGTGACTTGCATTAGATTTTTTCTGCATAGCATTTATGTGTTGGAGATGCAAAACTGCATCAAGAGCAGGCAATTCCAACAGAAATTTTCTAACTTCCCCAGTCACAGGTAGAATGTTTGGAGCTGCCCTGCAGGGTGTTGGCTAGAGGCAGAGACAGCAGTTTTGGGGAATGTAGTGCTGCAGAAAAATAGTAAAAGTGTACCAAATGAGCCCTTCTAGTGTAAAAGTTGACAACACACTGTAACATAACATTAAAAAAAAGACTAGTTTTCAAGAAAATGTTCTCATCTCAGGGAACATGGGAGCTGGCTTGCCCTGGATGCAATCACCAGCTGAATTTGTGTTCCTTTCCCCATCTGTTTGCCATGTTTTCATACTGTTTTGTTCACACAGGGAGCATTCTGGAGAAGTAGCAAAGGTCAAGTGATAAATCTCCCTTTTTCCCTCTCCTTCAGCTGCAGATTCTTACATGTTTGCAGGCATTTCCTTTATTATAAACTTCTGCAGAAGGAAATGCTGGGAGAGACAGTCAGTGTATTTGAAGCCTAGCCTGCTGTTTGTGTTATCTCCTAAATCTTTTCAGAGTGCAATGCCTCCTTTGGTTCCCTTCATCAAAGTCATGTTGTTTCCAGTTGGGTGGACACATGGGCAAGATCTGTTGCAAAGAGGCAGCTCTTGAGCTAGCAGCAGTTCTTTGGATGGGAATTCAAAACAAAAAAGGATGTGTACAGGAAAATTGAAAACACTACTAAGTGAGCCTTTGGAAGGAAGCAATGTTAACAGCTTTCATTTGGAAAAGACTATATATTTTCATTTTGGCCCAGGCATCAAAAACTCAGAGGGAAACAATGGAAGAGTAGCCAAAATAAATGCTCTCCTGTCTACAAGGAAATGGTGGTGAAGGGTGACTTAAGATGGTCTGTTCAGCTATCATTACATCTTGTGTGTTTGTCTGATTTTGGTTTTATTTTTAGCAAGACAATGAAATTCTCATGTCCTATGTGCCACTGTGCACTTGAGACAGGCAGCTGTGAATTTCCACTTTGCCCCTGCATTTGCCATGCTGGCACAAAGCAATGGAACCTCAGCGATCAATAAATCTTGTATTGACCTCTGAAAGAAAACATACATTAACTTTGGCATTTCCTTCCAGCTGAAAATAAATAAATACAAAATGCCTGCCTTGTGCTATAATTTTTAATTTGAAGACTGTTGGAGACATTTGCAGCTAGTCCTGTGTAAACACTGGTAGATTCAGGGTGCACTTGGAGGTTATTTCCTGTAATAAATATTGCAAGAACACTGGAATAATTTTCTCTGAAAGCCATTTCTGTCCTTATTTTACTTTCATTAACCTTAATTTTGATATTTTGGGTGGCCTAGAGTGAATGTTTACATTATTGTGTTGTTTGTATTTTTTTAGCCTCTTTTTTTTTTCTCTCTTTGATAAGAAGAAACCACTTTTAGAGAGAGTGGAAATGGTGTGAAAGCATCAGAATACTCTCTCAGAGTACTTGAAGTCACCCTCCACCCCTTTACAATGTGTCTGTATGCATGAACTTAAAACACTTGATAACAAACTGCCATGTGAATGGTCATACTCATTTCTTGAAATATAATGGCACTTGGAGAAGCATTTATTGGCAGTTGGCTTCCAGTATGAGTCAGGAGTTAGCGAGGTATTGTCCAAAGGCAGCTATAGGAATGTTGTTACAAAATCCAGGTACATGGGCCATGTCCTCTGCATTATTGTTTTGTGGGTTGTCTGTGAGTGGTTTTTGATGGGGTTTTTTTGGCTTTTTTGGTTTGGGTTGGTTTTTTGTCTGTTTATTTTTCTGAAGAGGACACTTTGTATCTGTATGTTCCTGTGTGAGTGGATTAACCTGATTTCCTGGGAGATCAAACGTTGGATCCTCATCTTGCTAATGCTTGTATATGTTTGGAGGGACTTAGTGGCATTAGAACACAAACTCAGAAATAAATCAAGATCTTTCCCTCCTTTGCAATCGATTGCTTTGTACATTCATAAGGAGTTGGGAACTGCAGGTAAAAACTTGAAAACTATGAATCTAAAATCCACAAACCAGATAAAACTTAACAGATAAACGTAACAGATAAACTTAACTGGAGGTCTTCTAAATAACCTCCTTGGCTTTATAAGCAAAATCTGAGTAATTGAGTTTGTATGAGTGTACAGTTTTGACATCCCAGGCTTCACAGCTTGGTAATTGTGGGTTGCAGTCTGGTACTTTAAGAATGAAGGGTTTCAATGATGATTTAGTAGACTTCTGTTTCGTTTATTAATGTATTCCCTAGAAAAGTATGAATTCAGCTAATTTATACAGGCAGCTTTAATTATTTAAGATATGTCTTTGTCTGATCCTCAAGGCCAGACCTTGACAGCAACTGGACAGTAATAAGAGAGCAGATCCAGATGGAGTCCATGGTTCTCAAAGGGCTTCTCCCAAACACCAAGTATCAGTTTTCTGTCCGAGCAGCGAACTCCTTTGGATCCAGCCCTGCCAGTGCACCGAGCGATGTCATCCGCACATTCAGTGAGTACAAGCACCTTTTTGTCAACAAAAATGAAGTATATCTGTAAATAAAGCACATCTGGCATAGCAGTGGAGGTCTGCTGGAGGAAAGAGTTGCTCTCCAGGCGCAGTCACCCCCATTCTGACACCTCTCAGTCCTGTCTGAGGAGCTTGCAGCAAGCACCCTGTCAAGCCAGAAGAAGAGATTTGAAAAGACCCAGGCAGCATCACTCTCATACCATTGCTTTGCTCTGGACATCATTGGCAGGTATTTTTGTATCTCTAATTCCTAAATTTTTTGCTGGCTTTGTACAGGACTGATAAGTGAATACCATGGGAAGAAATGATAGAGACGAGTCCATTGTTCTTCTTTCTGTTCTTTGAAGCTGAACCTTATATATTGAATTTACAGTTTCAGAACTCAGAAAGACCAAATCAAACTTGTACAATTTACTGAGGAGTAAGACTTGTAGCTATTAAGCACAGTCAAGAAAACAATGATATAGAGAAGTTAGCACCCCTTTTTGATCAGAAGCTGCAAAGCAAAAATATTAGGTGAACATGCTGACATACCAACTTGCTAATTATTATATTTACATTTGTGTAGTAATATAGACCACGCATACTGCAGTAAGTTTTGGTCCAATTATTGCTGAGCTCCCTCAGGATGCAATCCTCTGCCAGTACTGGGGTCTCTGAGGGCTGACTTTAGGTGGCTGTTGCTCCTCATCTCACCCAAATTCATAGCTTGTATGCGAGAATCCCAACCAAGCCAACACAGAGCATATTGAGAATTGCACAAATCATAACTTCTAGCAGCAAAAAGCCTAATGTCACAAAGAGAAACAATGGAGGAAACAGAGCCAAAGCCAGCAAGGTATAGGTGCTAACTGAACTATATCATTAAAATTCCAAACTTTTTCTGCAAAAATGTATATCAGTACTTTTAAGTGCCTATTTTTTTTCTTTTCTCACTCAGTTACAAACCATCTCTAATTAATTAGTGAAAATGAGCAGCAAATATTTAGGTAGGACTGTGAGCTCTGCAAGAAGGTTTAGCATGCTGCAAAAACATAAACAATGTGCTTAGTGATCCACCAATTTTACCTGATAAAGATTTATTTCTAAACTGCCTCTCTGTTGTGGAATTCCTTTTTTCATTGACTCTTATGTGGCAGTTTCCATGCTTATTGTTCCTCTGTTGAAAATCCAATCACTTGAACAGTTTGCATGTAGTTTGCTATGGCTCCTGAGCTCATAAGTTTAAGTTCTGAAGTAAATGTTTGTGAAAACCTCGTGCAGTGTACTCTGGAGTTCCTTGGCTCATGGATCCTCCAGGGTCAGCTCCTGCTGCCTCAGGCACACATGTGCTCCTTGGTATCTTGTTTATCTTTGGATGTTAGCAGCTGCATCCTTTGGTCAGACAAGATGAAGTGTTTAGCTCTATTAATAAGGGTGGAATTCATATTCATGCTGTGCTTATTACTGCAGTACTCCAGGGAAGGCACTTTGCCTTGGAAACTGCTTGTTCCGCAGAGGCCTGCCAAGATGTCTCCAAAACATGGGTTTCTGTCATTAGAGCTTGGAATCAAATACACATCTGGTGTGTATAACCATTGATTTCTAGAGAGATTTATAAGGGACACGAGCTTGGTTCTCTATGCCTGGATCAGATCTGAAAATTCAGCATATTATGCATTTTGCACGGCTTTTTGAATGTACTTAAAAAGTCTGTGCTGGCCCAGGGTCAGCACATAGGTGCTGCAGTGGCTGAGAGCTTGGTTTTCCTGCTCCTGGGACCTGGCAGTGCTTGGCAGAGATCTTCATGACCAGGCAGAGCTCCTGCATGCCAGGGCTGTGTCATGTCTGTGATGTGCTCCAGCCCTGCTCCAGGCCACTGGTACTTGGGGCTACTTTGGCACTCTGGACCTTTTGGCAAATGCAAATGTTGTTCTTTTGCCAGTGTCCTCTTTGAAAATAGGCTTAAAAACTACATATAGCCACTCTGCATGAAAACCTGCATTATCTTGGGGACACCTGTTGTCACAAAAACCAGGTTTGTGCAGAACATAGTATCATAGAGATGCATGCCTTTAGAAATAAATTATTTAGTTTTCTGAAGGGAGGAGTATAGCTGAGATGACAGTCTACCTGATAGCAGCACTCACTTATCTTTACTTGTGATGTCTATGTAGGAGACTGACTTGATATTAGCCAGACTCACTAGTACAGTGCACATAAGTAGAAAAGCTAAACTTTTGTTGGGAGAAAATTGTTCTTCATTAAAGCTGTGAATAGCATGAACATTTATTTTCCCCCAAAACATTGAAAACCTCTGAAGAATGATTTAAACCACGGCCAAGTTTCAGAGAAAAACAGAAACAGAAAAAAACCCAAACTACACGCTGTGCTCAAGGGCATCCAATTAAAACTCACTCCTAATTCACATTATATATCTGAAGGTACCCTCCTGCTTCTAGCAGCCAGAAAGTCCATTTTTTTTGGCCCGTTAATCACTCACTTCAGTTGCTCAGGTGTAAGTGTTCAGCGGATTTGAGATTCTCAGAGTTTTGTGATTTTCAATGGTCTCTGCAGGAGGACGTGTGCCGTTCACAGACACCTGGTAGTCCCCTGGGGCTGTCTCAGGTACAGTGATGTATCTCAGGTGGCACCAGTTTCTTGACTATCTCAAAGTGCCAGCAGACACCTCTTAGTCACCTCATGTTTTTGAAAAGGTGTCAGACAGTTGGCACCTCTGAAACTGAAGCACATCAGTTCATATTCTTCAGAGTGCACATCATAACAATTACAGTAGTTTCACGAATATAAGCCACACCATTTTAACTAAAATTTTGCTCCCACACCGGAAATGCGGCTTAAATTCAGGGGCGGTTAATATGTGAATAATTTTCTGACATTTCCAAC
>PYHW01009189.1:4641757-4659280 GCA_013186435.1 Turdus rufiventris | reverse complement strand
GGTAAGAAATGTTGGGCTCTTCCCCCTGGCTGGAGCAACTTCCAATGGGATGAAGTAATTTGATCAGTCACACAGTGGGACTCAATGGCCATTAGCAGAGAATAGCTCCTTGGAGGAAGGATGGGGTGTGAGAAGATAAAGAACATTGCCCTGCCTGGTTTCAGTGGATGGCCCATTAGCAGAATATCTCCCACAGAGATAAGGATCACCGCCCCTCCCACCAACAGGTGGTGATAGAATAGATACCTTTTATACCTTTTACCACACTCTGTATTGTAACCCAAGACATGGAGTTTGAAAGTGGTACATAGTATTTTTGTGGACAAGAGATTAGGGTCCTGTCACACTGAGAGAAGCACTGCCCTATATGTAGCATTCCTTTCCCACCCTGCAGGATTTAAGTGGGCATTATTTTCCTACTCTGAAGTCTGGGACATGGGCTACTAATACATTCAGGATACCACACCACTTAAAATGTAGGTGTGAAGTGGGGGTACATCCCAGGCTGGCTTGTGTTAGTGCTGTCTGTTCATTATGGATAGAACATGTAGGGCTGCCACTTGGGAGGGTGGGCAGGCTCTTGGATGCATCCCCACCCCCAGATAAAGCAGACACACCAGGCTCACAATATGGGAAGGAGACTGTTACTAAATCACCAGCAATCAGTTGCCTTAGTGGTGATCTTACACATGTCTGGCAATTGTCATTTTAAAATGCAGGATGGCTGCAAGAAGACACTGTGTCAGCTGCTACGAGCATATGGAGAAATGCTGGCAATACAGCTTGTTGGCTTGAGGAGTGTCAGTCTCATGGAACTTGTGAAGTAGGGTGTATATATTAATGTACAGTGAGTCGGATGTGTCTACACTTACCAGGCTTGTTAGGACATTCTTGCTAGACTTTTTACTCAGGAGTCTTGTATGGCATACATCTGATAATCTTTAATACTTCCAGGCTTTTTTTTGGGTCTGATAGTATCATACTTAATTGATGGTCTTTAATTGTTTAACCATTAAGGCAGTGATTTTCTAGGTTTTTCAAATGCATGATTCAAAACGGATCAAATGATTTCTGATTCAGCAAGTTGAAAAGTCATTCTGAAAAATGACAACCCTTTTCTGGAGAAAAATCCCCCACTGCTGCTTGCTTTTATCTGTAATTGTGAGGCTTTGATTTTTCACATTGACGCAATGATTGCAGGCTGAATCTGAAGATGGTTTGCTGCTCTACTGTGGAGAAAACGAACATGGTCGTGGTGATTTTATGTCATTGGCAATTATCCGACGTAGCCTTCAGTTCAGGTAAAATCTCTGTCCTAAATCTGATGTAAAGAGAAGGATCAATTGCTGCCTCCTAGGACTGCTGTATGTTATTAATATCTCCAGTGTCTATGACTTCTGCCCCATAAAGTGCACCAAAGGCACGGTATAACTTCATTTAAGAGTTCTTTAATACTTTTTTCTCTCATCTTTTTTTTAGTGTGTGAACATGTGCCCTGTTGAGCTCTTTTATTCAGACATCAGTGTAAAGGCAGAATGATCAGTTTTCCTTAAGGCACTTGTCTGAGGCTCTTAACTATGTTACCAGAAATGCCAATGAGCCACTGTATTTGCTAGCCTGATGGTATATTGATGGCATATTGAGTCAGTGTTTTTGCTTCACAGAAAAAGGCTTGCAGATAATGTAGTAAAACAAAGGATGAAATGCCAGTAAGGGGCCAGGAGCTTCATCCTATATGCCTTGTTTAGATGATACCTTGGTTAGGTGTTTTAAATGAAGATGGACAGTGTTTCTTGCAGTCTGATAGATATGAAGCAAGTGAAAGAGTATTTCCAGGATCTCCTTGCTTGGAGAGTGAGTCCTTTGAAAGCGGGGAAAAACAAACTGGGTGATGTGCCTTGGTTGTATTTCTGTTCACCTGCACTGCATGACAGTTGGGGAAAATGGGACATTTTGTGCACATTCAGCTCTCCTGGAGGTCTTCACTGTCAATTGGTGCTGAGTTTCAAACAGACTAGCAGAGTTATTATTGTATCACTGCATTTCACCAGGGAGCTAGAAAAATTCCCAGGAGAAATTACTGTGATGGCAGGAACTCAGATTGTAATAGTCTCCACCTTGAAAAACTTTTAGCTGTTGGCAGGCTTAGCAATGCACTTGGTATGGACAGAAAGTGCAAAATCTTCTCCATGTTAGAAAGACACATAATGAAGTTTCAAATGTGGAGCAGATCGTACTGTTGACTTGCTGTTTGATTTTCCTGTGCTAATATGCACAGGAAAATCATATGGAACAGAGAGTTTCCTGAGTGCAAAAAGCATATTTGGAGTCTAAAACCAACTTTTGATTATTTGGTTAATGTAAGATTATCGCCCTGCCCTCTCTGTCTTATGCTCTCAGGTTCAACTGTGGCACTGGAGTTGGAATCATAACGAGTGAAAACAAAATCAAGCTGGGGAACTGGCACAGTGTCACATTGTTCAGAGATGGGGTGAATGGCTGGCTCAGGATGGACAACAATGCTCCAGTGACAGGGAAATCTCAGGTTGGTAATCCTGCCCCTGTGGCTTAATCTTGGGGTCTCTCAAGGTTATGATGATATTTCTTTTCTTGCCATGGGAAGCCTGATCGTATTTGAAAGGTGCAGTTTTATTTATTGGTGTTAGGACATTTAGTGAATTTGGATCAGAGTACAGATTACTCTTCCAAATATGTAATCTAGAAATCACAGAGATTAATATCTAGAAATCACAGAGGTAAATATCTCAGGGCTGGATATCATCACGGTTTCCCTGTTGTGCTCCATGTTTGCTCTGCTCCCCTTCCACTACCCTATGCCAGTTTCAGATACAGACTATTAGAAGTTTACTAGATTGTGCAGCTGCTATCCCTGATTGCTTTCTTTTTCAGGCCTCAGGGAGCTGCTCTGCTTCCTCAGATATAGAAATT
This sequence comes from Turdus rufiventris, assembly GCA_013186435.1. Classification (NCBI taxonomy): domain Eukaryota; kingdom Metazoa; phylum Chordata; class Aves; order Passeriformes; family Turdidae; genus Turdus; species Turdus rufiventris. The sequence goes on along the minus strand of PYHW01009189.1, from coordinate 4,656,331 downwards.
GGATGCATATGTGTATATGAGTATATATTTATGTATAATAGGCATATATTCACATGAGATTTGTATACAGAGGTGTAATTACATGCATATTCTGGACAAAGATTTAAGCATAGTAATGGAGATAGACATTCTGCCTTGACTTATGTTAACACCAGCAAGTTCAAGGCTGACAAGATAAAATATAATACAGAAAGATGCTTTGACTTGCTCATCTGTTGCTGGGCCAGAAAACAAAATTAAGGTGCTGGAAAAAAAGGCAATTTCAAATTGCTTCAGATGGCTTTCCTTTGATAGCCACTATTAACATACCATCCCTGAAAGAAAGCAGTTTCAGACATCTTACTACTTTCCACTTTCATGTGCAGACACTGAAGGGAAAAAATTGCAGTGCATTGAGTTCTCATCAGCTAGAAATGACAGAGGAAAGAAATTCAGTGTGTCATGTGTTGCTGTTACCAATGCTATGAGGCCATGCAAAGGGCAGATGTGAATCAGGAGAGATATGTACAGTTTCTGCAGTGTATGGTGCAAGTGAACACCTGCAGACTCAATAACCTCAGTTTATTTAGCCTGGCAAAATAGAGGCTATGGTGATAGAATTTATTGTTATAAGTGCTATGGGGTGAAGAATCCTGAAGGATTTTAGGTTAGAGGTCAGTGCTGTCAAAACCACAAGTTGGTAAAAACCAGCCCTGAACAACTGAGATTACAGAATGTTTTCTTCTAAAGATCTGTGGGGTTTTGAAAGAACTGTTGAGTAGGAGGCAAAAGTCACATTGAGATCAATTTGTGGCAGGAGTTTTGACTCAGTTGGCCATAGTAGCATGCAGTTTGAGTTAGTGATCCAAAAAGTGTCTGTTGGTTTTTGATGTTTCTTGTTCTTTCCTGTGCACTGTAGCAGTTTCACTAAACTTGTGTGTGTATGTTTCTATAGAATCTTTAAAGAGATGGCATTACATTTATCTAAGGCCAAGTGAGCAGAACCCTGCCTAAGTTGTGATTATTTTACTGGATTTTTTTTTTTTTTTTTTATTTCACTATTATTCAAGTCTGAACACTTGTTGGGTTCTGTCCAAAAGACAATATCTCATTGACCTGTCCCCCAGGGCTTCTGGCTTAGAAGACAAACAATTTTTGGCAAAAGGAAAGGAAGAAATTGCAGCAAAAGACAAACTATGCTTTCTCCTCAAAAAAGTGATTTTTATTCTTATTTATTGTGCTTTTAGTAGTTCATGTTATCATGATGGGATGCAGGTGGAAAAGGTTGATTTCAAATGGTGGACTGATTTGGTAAATGACTAACGGGAAGGAATTACTAATGAACAATCTACATATTCCCTGACACGGTTCTTCATGGAGGAAAAAAATTGACTATAAACCACTGTGACTTAATGAGTTCTCTTGTGTTATGACTGTTACACATCATGCTCTGCTCTCCCTTCAGGGCCAGTACAGCAAAATCACATTCCAGACTCCCTTCTACGTTGGTGGTGCTCCCAGTGTGTACTGGCTGGTCAGGGCCACCGGCACCAACCGTGGGTTCCAGGGCTGCGTGCAGTCTCTGAGCATCAATGGGAAGACAATTGACATGAGACCCTGGCCACTGGGGAAAGCTCTCAGTGGTGCTGATGTTGGTGAGTATAAAGGTGTGGGGTCTTTACCCAGTGACTAACCCGGGGTTACTTTTTACCCTGTTGGAACAAATGGAGCGATGGTCCAGGTTTGAGAGGAGGAAGGCATGGTCTTTATTTTTGGCCTGGTTTTCCTCTGCTCCTTTGCACATTGCTTTTGCTGGGTCTGTAGTGGGATAGTTCATCAACTGATGAAAGGCAAGCAAGCAAGCAAGCAAGCAAGCCCTTTGTGGGCATACTTACTGTGCACAATAAATAGTAAACCCATTTTCATGAGTGAACAGTAGGATCTGTGTTGCAGATACCATTAAAACTACGCCAGTATTTCTGCCAGCATCTCTCAGGGCACCTCTTCATGCCTCTGACTGACACAGTCATGTCATCAGAAATCAATAGGATGTATGCTGACGTAGCATTTGAAACAATACGAGCTCAACAAAATGCTTTTTGCCTAAAGACATCATTGCACTTGTCCAAAGTAATGCATGGATCTGTCAGACCCACATTAGTCCCGTGGATGTTACAGAGGGTTTTCTGTGTTACACCCAACCACTGCTGAAGCATATAGGCTTTCCTGTATACCATCCTTTGTTTTCCTATCCAAAGTCTTGGTATGATTTAAAAATAGCTCCGAATAAATACTTCCTGCAGTTTTATGATGTGCTATTGTAACATTATTTTCCCTTCCCAGAGTAAAAGATGGAGAAGTAGGGGAGCTAGTTAACTAGTCCTCTCTTATTTATTAATCTATTTCATCCATTTAATGGGCACTTGAGAAAAGGCAGGGCAACAAAAATCCTTGCTTTAATGATCTCCCAGTCTAAACAGTATAAGAATAAACCCAAGACAGAAGGCAAATGGTAACACTGAGAAATAGATTCCATACCACTGAACTCTCCCTCACATGCTTCAGTCACAAAGTCATCTTTCTTCTCTTCTGTAGCTGTGCATTTGACATCCCAAGAAGGAAATGATTTATGAGAAACTTCTTAACAATTGCTCTGTATTCTGTAGATAACATGGCCATACTTCTGTGCAATATAGGGGTAGAACAGACTGGCCCAAGAAACAGCTGCTGAAAAGAGTAAGATTTTGGAAGCACAGAGTAATTTCACGATAGAGTGAGAATCTATGGAATTTAGACAGATGAAAACCCTTCTGAACTTCTCTAGCCTTAATCTCTATTGCCTTTTGGGATGCAGCTAGCTTCATTCCCATCCATGAATGCTCCACATACTACTGCATTAACAATCAACATCAATGAAAATAAATTCTATGCTCTGCCATGTGTGACTCAAAACTGACTGATAAAGCCTTACTGTCCTTGTGTGACTGCACACATTTATATGAAACTGTACCAGAAGAGACTTGCAAACAAAAGGTCATGTAAGTGTAACTTCTAAAAACCGCAAGTAAACTCTGCTAGGGTTTAGGAATGACTTTTGCCAGTCAGTCACTTGGAGGTTTTTTTCTGTTGGCACAGTGTATCAGGAGTGCTGTTCTACGTGGATCACAGAACTGTGAGTGGGAAGGAGAGGGGTCCATCCATCTCTGCTCTCTTTTCTTGCTACAGCAGAGGTCCCACTGCACTGTGAGCTGTGGTTTGGAGTGGACATGGCAGGACACAGCACTCCTGCTGCAGCTTCTCTCCTTCTTCATCTGCCATTGCAGCCACCACACTTGTGGTTTACCTCTTCAGCATAGTGACCTGTGCTGGCCCAAAGGCTGTGAAAAGTAACTAGGACATTGGGAGAGCAGCCTGTTCTTAAATATCAAGCAGCAAAGATGTCATGGTTTTCTGTTTGTGTCTTCACACTTGATGCATAGAGACCCTTGTTTACACATCTTGGCTCTGTTTCCTTGCCTGTAAAATAGAGCTAGTGCTATTCTATCAGTGTCATGATAATTGGTGGGTATATGAGGGATCTGAGGGACAAGATACCTGTCCTGCCTTGGTTCACTTGTGGCCATTACAGTGCAGACCAGAAGAGGAAAAGAAAGCTTGGTGAACACTGCCAGCACCCCTGATCCTCTGACTGGGCATGGGGCAGATGTGACTGTCCTCTTCCCTGCAGAAGGAGCATATTTCCCCTTCCAGAGGACTTGTGTGTTTTGTCTGTGCTCCTCAGATTAGCCCTGGAGTCTGTGCCACGGCTGCTGTCCTCAGACTTCCCCCCATACAATGAAAATTGGGGCTGGTAGGAGGTCAGTAGATAGCAATACTAGACAATCTGGTGTGGCAGGGAATTGTACCAGGTGACCTGTGAGTTGTTACTGCTTCTGCCCAGAGTGTGTTAGAAAAGGTTATTTTCCACTGGAGAGCAGAGTGACTGGGATGGCCATCACATCAGACTTTTATATCTGCACATTTGTTTGCTGTTTTCTTTTTGGCTTTGGGATGGGAATTCAAACTGTAAAGCTAGTGCCATGCAAGCACCAGTGCCAGAAGATGTGTAGAGAGCTTCTCTGGAATCAGAGCACTGTGATCAGAGTACTTGAAATCAGAGTACTGTGTTTAACCAAAACAAAAAGGGCACATCCCTTTCTTGCAATAGTTTTTCAAGACTTCTCTTAATCACCTCAAGTTGCAAAACTGTTCCCCAGTGTTTATTATCAGAGCTGCCTCATGGAACCTTTGTAATCTCAGAGGTGATACTTCAATGTGTCTCAAAATAAATGTGTAATTCTTAGTTTGCCATAAAACACTAAACCCCTCCAAATGTTGTGCTTACTGTTGTACACCACGAAAGTCTTACTTGGTCTTTCTTAATGTATGTAATCAGTTTGCTACCACTGGCAAGCAGAGAGCTATTTGATCAGAAACTAAAGGAGAAAATAAATTCAACGAGAACTTCAATCAGATGTACATTTGACAATTGCATAGTCTGACTTTATAGATATCAGTTTTAAAAAGCAAATGAGAATTTATTTGTTGTACAACAATTTCAGCTAAAATCCAGCAAGAAGAAATAACCTCCTTGTTATTTAAGTTGATGTGCCAGGATGCTTCTTAAAAAGCCCATATGTTGATAATATGAATCCCTTTTAGTGTGGACAAGAGGGTTGACAACCTCATTTTGGCTAATAAGATTAGTTGATAATGGTTAACACCTCCCATGGTCAGCATGGCATGAATTTACAGTGAACAAAGAAGCACTTAAGATAATTGAAATTAAACAAGGCATGGTGCTTGTAAACAATTTAGAGAAATTTTTATCTTAGGAGAAAATAGATAGGAAGAAGAGTCAATAAGTAATCCAATGAAAGATTGAAAGTTACATCTATCATGGTTTGATTGTAAGGGCTACTTTTGGCCTTATATGAGGCCTCTTGCTGGTCTGATATTGAAAAACAAAAACAAACTAATAATCAAGTTGCCATGTCTAAATTGCACACCATTTGACAAACTGGGAAAGAATCTGGGCAGAAGAGCAAATTGTGTTGGTTGGTAGCAGTGAACAAATAAATCTTTGACAAACTTCTCTGATAAATTGATGTTCTGACTCCTGTGTTTAGGTGAGTGTAGCAGTGGCATCTGTGATGAGGCAGCCTGCATCAACAGTGGCACCTGTACTGCAAGCAAAGCAGATTCTTACATTTGCCTTTGCCCTCTTGGATTTAAAGGTCATCATTGCGAGGAAGGTGAGTGGATGCTGGGATGCCACTATTTCTTTGTGTGTGTTCTTTAGTATTCAGTGTGTTTTCCACTTAGGGATACTGGTGGAGATCTCATACTGCTACACTGACAGACGAGAATAATTGTTACTTCATCTTTTTATAGTCACATACTGAAACCCTTCCCTTACTGCTTTGGAGCTACATCCAGTTCCTACATAATCTGTGATTCTCAAACCTCTTTACTTGTTTAAACTAATTATACTTAAGCATTTTGAAATTCCTATTTGGAAGTTAAAATAATGTACCACCCCACAATTGCACATTAATTTTAAAAAGATACCCCCTTTCCCCTAAAACCAGTGTCAGTTGTTTATTTTGAAATGTAAAGGATGTAATATCAATTTCCTGGTAATATCAGAAATAAAAGCAGTAAAATACATGCGGCATTATTTTCTGTTCTGTAGAACTTTTCACCCACTGTCTGCATGCTTGCCACTTTGGAAGGCACTATTATGTTTCACTAAAGAAAAGGTACACAGTGCTTTACAGTACAAATACATCCCTGGAAAAGGATGGGACTAAGTAGTATTGGGAGGGTTAAAAAAAAAATGAATTTAGATGAAAAAAAATTAGGTTGTTTTGCTAAGCATTAGCTAAAATACTTAACACAAGGAACAGACACTGGTTGGGAAGAGTCATTCCTTTGTGTTTGAGCCTCAAGTGACCTGTTTGTGATTTCTGGATTTCCAGCACTCACCTTGGCCATACCTCAGTTCAACGAATCCTTAAGATCATTTGCTAGCACACCGTGGCCCTTGGAACCACAGAATTACCTTTCCTTCATGGAGTTTGAGCTGACATTTCGTCCAGATTTAGAGACTGGTGTCCTTTTGTACAGCTATGACACAGACAGCAAGGACTTCCTCTCCATTAACATGGTGGCTGGCTACGTGGAGTTCAGGTTCGACTGTGGCTCAGGAACAGCTGTTATCAGGTAAATGGTGTGGCTTGTGTGTCCTTCCCAACAGTGCCACAGTGCTGGTCCAGGAGAGGAGTGGGCTGGAATGAGTCACAGCCTATGATGAGGTGTGCAAGCCCCTTGGTCTCTAGTGCCTGCTTCTAAGGAAGCACAGAAGCACTAAAATTGTCATCAAGAGGACAGGATTTTCTTCCTACATCAGTTTATGTTTCAAAGCTTCGTGCTTTGTCTTACTGCAGCTGTTACATTTGTGTCTGTATGGTATTGCAGTAATTCCCTTCTTGCCTCCATGACACTGCACCATAGCTAGTTAGGGGTTCTGTAAATATTTTATGCAAATACTTTCTAGCCACAGGATTTCACAGTATTGGCACTTATGTGAGCATCCTCCTTCCTGGTTTCCAGTTCCAAGAAGGGGTGCCAGGCTGGAGGTGGCACAAGAAGATGCACCTCCAAGTCCCTCCACATCCTCAAAGCTTGATTTTGAGTGACCTGAGGCTGGTATTCAATTTACACAACCTAAGCTGTCTAAACCATAAATATGTGGTTTAAACAAGGTTGCTAGACAGACCTTCTGCATGGGACTTATTACATCCTAAAATTAATGTCTAGGAGGATAGAAGCAATGAAATTCCTCAGAAACACTGCTCTCTCTCCCTGTGTAACTGAATGCCCAGTCACTGAGCAACTGTTCATGGGCTTTCTGAAAGGGCACTGGGCTGAACAGAGGCACTCAGTACCTTGGATGTGACCCAGCAGGCTGCCAGTTTGACCAGGCTGACCTGATATTTAGAAATTATCTATATAAAGCTTATGCAAAATGTGTACACTGTCTGCAAGTCTTGCATACCAATGATTCCTGTGGATGGTCATCAGGAATTTTGGCTATGCTGTGACTGGGGAAAATGTACCATTTTTACACTGAATGAGGACACAATCAAACAAACTCATTCAGTTTTGCAGACAAAATAAGATATGAAATTTCAAGGGAAAAAATGCAAAATAATGCACAAGCCTGGCTGTGGAAAAACAGTGTTCTCAGACAAAAATCCTGGAGTTGTAATGGATAGTTCTGTGGGACCAACAGCAAACTGTTTAGGGACAAATACAAAAACCTAAGCACAGTGCAGAGAATTGTGAGGAGTGGAATAAGGAAAAATGCCTCTGCTGAAGCCCACAATGTGCTCTGTCTTGAAAACTTGCTGCTATTCTGGTCACATCACTTCAAAAGAAGTTAGAGAAATTAAAAAGAAAGAGTAGTTCTGACATCCAGGAGAGAGAATTCGACATCTTCCACAAAGCTTTTCCACAGCAGGACCTTTCAGCCTGGAAAAGAAGTTTGGTGAAAGTATGATAGAGGTTTTTAAATAATGAATGTCATGGAGATTAATGAGTATTCTTTATTTTTTCAATATTAAAAAAAAGAAAAGAAAAAAAAAAAGGAACCAGAGAAAAGAAGACTTTTTTCTTTGGATTTGGTTTTTGGGGTTTTTTTTTCAGAGGAGTACATAAATAAGTAAGTTGTGGAAACTAATTGTCACAGCAAGTTACAGATGCCAGAACTATTAATAGGTTAGAAAAAATTGGACAAATTTGAAGAAAGCTCCATTGAGGGAGATCAAACACAATTGTACGGATGCAGCCTCTGACTCAGGAAATTGCTAAATGACAAGTTGCCAGAAGCTGGGAGGATATGTCAAGGGAAGAATCACTTCATACTTGCCCTATTCTATTCTCTTGTTGAAAAGTGGCAGAAATAGCTAATTTTGGAGACCTTTTCTCCAACTCAGAATAGTCTTTCTTACAACAGCCTTCAATCTTTTCTGATTGCAGCCTTCTAATTCCTGTTACTGGCAACCATAAAATATTAAAGTAAAATTATTTTTTTTCTTCCAAGAATGTTATAGCACTTCAAAACATCTGCACTAAAGTTTAACTGATATGTAGGGTTATAAAATGTAGAGAGAGCCTCAAGCACGTGCCTGGGAGTAGAGACTCCCCCTTTCTGTTGGAAAGTAGAGGAGCAAGCTGGATGCCAGCTTGCACTGGAGGAAAATAGTGTGGTGAGATAGCTGAGTAATGGGTGAGACTCAGAAGACCATCAGGATTCATTGAAGGTTGTAAGGCTCTCCTGTTAGCTCTTCTTTCTAGACAAAATGTGCAACTTGCACCCTGTCATCAGCTCTGTCAGTGGTTAAATAAGACAGATTCCCTGTTTTTCATGCCTGCCTGGTTGATACCCACTTAAATATCTCTCTTAATCATACTATTTCATGCCTAGCCTTTGTCTTTAACAGGGGTATAGCTCTGGTTATCCTGATACCACTGCCATAGGACCACCAGGCTGTTAGATATGACAGTAACTTTATTATTAGGATGAAGCAAGCTTATTTGTGTATGGCAGCAGTAGCAGTAGGAGAGCTGATGCTGGTGAAGGTTGTGATTTCCTGATGTACCCCGGGATGGAAACAGCACAATGTGTTCTAGGGGCTCCACAGGGAGAAGGGATGCTGAGTGGGTGACCAGATGCAGAACCTGAGCACTGAAATGTCTCAAAAGAGAAGTTATTGGGATTTCCCAGGATTTCTCTTGGCCAAGCATTCACAAGATTGAGTTCTTCATGTTCTGGTATATTTTTTAAGCTTTGGTTTTCATGGGAAAAGGTAACTCCATGGCGCACGAAGAGCCAGGAGTGTTCAAATATCAGAATAAAATGTTACCAAACTCCTGCTGATTTCAAAAAGCTCGTGATTCCGAGAAAGATCTCACAGCTGAAGTGATGACCCTGCAAGGCCTAATCATCCCTGATTGTAATTAAATCTAGCAAAGCAGGAGGGTTAGCATGATGATGATGACCTAAGCAGCAGAGGAGATAATGTTTGTATTGCCATTACTGTGTAGCCAAACTTATCTGGTTCCTTTATATGTATACATTGACTCCTTCAAGGTGATTAGATTTCCTTAGCTATTGATTTACCCAAGATAGTTAAACCCTAAATGGTGCTAGAAGAAGGAGGACAAGTGACTGGCATTGCTTGATGATAATGGAGGTTTTCTGAACCAAGTGTCATTTAGAAGTGTCAAGTAATACTGCCAAAATCATCAAAATAGATGAAAATGAGCTTTAAAAAAATCTGAAGGATGAAAAAAAAACATGACAGAAAGGTTTCAGAACAGATGTTGATTATTAAGAAAAAAAAAGGAAATATTATTTTCACATTTTCAAAATTATGTAAGTTTTTTTCCATTTCTTTTTAATTTTGAAATGTGAAGGATTTTTTATTTTTAGAGGTTAGTATTCTGAACATACCAAACATTATTACATCCCCAGAAATTCTGTATTTTTTCACTGAAGCTAGGAAGTCTTAGGGGTCTTGGATAATACAGTTCTAATTTTTCCAGTTTGGCTGGTAAATCAAACACAAGTTTCCAGTCCTCCTGGAGGAAAGGCTGCAACATCTAATTTAGACATAAAGTGCTTCAACCAATGTAGTAAAATGACATTTGAAAACAAGATACAAAGATCTATAGAACTTATGAAGGGGAATGTGGTTTTGCTCCTCATACAGGCTGCTATTCACATTAGTTCTGTGCCAGTAAAGATTGTAAGAACTGTTCAAAAATGCTTCCTTTGAGACTGGTGAATACTTTGCACAACTGAGGATTATTGTTCCTAGCCAAGATCTCATCACATCATTAGGATAATTTTTTAATTACTTCCCTTTTATGTACAACATCCGGGCTGCACGTGTGTGTGTGTGTAGATGTCAGTGTAACAGGATGCACAAATAGAGCTGATAAGCCAACACAAAGTAGTTCTGTTTCAAAAGAGGATGAAGAATGTGGGGCTAGACCATTAAGTAGAATTTAGTGAATTGAGGATGTACAGCTGAGACAAAAACTTGGTTTTATGTGTTATAAATGACTGAGCAGAAAAACTATCACAGAGGTAGCTGAAGTGTGTGCTAGTGATAGCATTTCATTTATAAATAAAACTAGAGTACTTGTTATTTGCTCTAGAGATATGGCCTTTGCTGATGGGGCTCAGAAGATTGTTACTTCCTTATAAGGGAAGAATCACTGTGGCTGATATTTATTTTTTATTTAGAAAATCATCCCAGAGGACTTGACTTTTTTAACATTGCAGAGTATCAGAAAGGCACAGTGTTACATGCTTTAAAATTTCCTTGCCCTTGGAACAGGAGTGAAGAACCTGTCAGTCTGGGTCAGTGGCATGAGCTGCGAGTGTCTCGCACGGCAAAGAATGGAATCCTGCAAGTGGACAAACAGAAGCCAGTGGAAGGGATGGCAGAGGTGAGCTTATGGCAGACTTGTCTTGAATGCAGCTGTTGGACTGTAAAATGTTTGCCTGGGAGACTGCACAGCCTGCTCTCAAAGCTCTTACCAGGTTAAAACAGCGTACACATTACAGCAACATTTTAAGCCCAGAGTTGTGAATTTGTGCATAAGTTCTTCCCTCTGAGGACAAGGATACCCATAAAGGCGAGGATCCCACTGGAATCTGACTGACAGCTGCTCCTGACATGGGACTGGGCTCACATTTTTGGATCTGGTTCATATATCTTCCTGAGGGTTTTTTGCTGGTACTTGTTTTGGCTAAGTTTGTTGAGCAACGTGTGCACTATTGCAGAGGTGTAATTTGGAGAAGTATCATGCTGAAAAGTATATGCCCAGTCTTTTTTTACCATTTCTGAATATTGTCCTGGAGAGGTAGCCCTGAAGGGAGTTGTTTGTCTTTTTCTTGCAAAAGTAATATGCAGGCCAGAGTAAGGCCTGGAAAAATCAGAGTTGATGACGTGCTTTTTGTTCTTCACTCACCAAGTGATCATAGTGAGTCAATTTTACAATAAAGTGAAATTGTATTTGTACCAAGCAGAATATTCACTCTAAGCACTCAAATGCATCCACAGAGGTACATTTTCTATCTTGATAAAAGCTGAGACTAGACCTGCTTAGAAAATGTCTTTTACCTAGTGGAGAGTCCAGATAGAAAACCATACTCCAGATCCCATGGCAGAAAAGTCCCATGGCAAAAAAAATCCCATGGAGTCTTCTCAGCAAACTGGGAAACTTTTATCAAAACTTTGGCTTTTCTTCAAAAATTTAAATAAATTGAAATTCCAGTTGTCTATCAGGAAAGAAATTGAGTAAGAAACATTTGACTGGAGCACTCAAGACTTCTTGTGATAGATGGGTTAAAGTGAACACTCTTTTTTTTTTTTCTTGTGAGTGCTGCAGTGCAGTGCTACTGGAGGAGGGTGGCTGGGAGCTGCCAATCACGAAAGCACAGAATCTTCTGCAGGACTGGAATTGCAGTTATTCTTACTTTAGCTGTTAAATGTCTTTCAGTTTAGTCCAGAACCCTGAATATTCCCATCAGTTATCCTGAGCAACTGTTTCTGGTAATTGATGCAAACTCAATGTTTCTTTCATTTAGCCCCATAATTACAGTAGATTATCTCTTAGATGCTGGAAATACTGAATGAGACTCTCTTGCATGAACTTTGCTCTGATTTTAGCTTTATGAAACTAATTCTGGTTATAAATTTACATCCGTGTACCTCAAGTCTTTGCAAATAAAGCTAGATCTGCAGTCAGAAAACATGATGAGTTAGTTTTCTCTCTTTCTTCCTTTGCCATTTTGAAACACTTGAGATTTTTCTACTTCTTCTGACTGGGATAATGTAAAGTATGTCAGGAGTATCCTACAATAGCTTTCTTGATTGTACAAAGAAGAGGCATGAAAATAAACTATAACATCTAAATGTAGGGCTATCACAACTCATGTAGGCTAATCTGAAGTTACAAACATGGTTCCAGCTACTCTAATAAAATGTTATTGTATGTTTCTTGCAGGGGGCTTTTACACAAATTAAATGCAGCTCTGAAATATTTATTGGTGGAGTCCCTAATTATGATGATGTGAAGAAGAACTCTGGGATCCTCAGACCCTTCAGTGGGAGCATCCAGAAGGTTTGTGTCCAGAGAAACACAGAGAAGCTGTGTGCATTTATTTCCATGGCATCCAATGCATGCTTTTTGTGCAAACCTGCCCTTATTCGACTGGCAGTATTTAAAATAATCAAGGATTTCACCTCAGGAGCCCTCCATGAAGTGGTTAAATGATTATTTTACAGTGAAAAGTCCATCTAGTGCATTCTTACACCACCATAGAGACGCACACTATACTGCTTTCCCTTCTTGCAGTTTTATATGGGGCACATGAATGGAGCAGATGTTTTCCATTGTTGGCAGACATTAGGGATGATGTTCCCATGTGGTCAGCTGAGCATGAGTGCAGTTCATATCAGGCCTAGTAAATAATCAAATGAAAGTGCAAACTGAACTAACATTTTTCTTTCTAAACATACTTAAAATAACTTGGATAAAGTTGGAAGTTTGGCCCTGAATTCTCACATTTTTAGAGGAGTGATTTATTGCATCAGACTAGTGCAAAAAAATAACGCATAAAACCCAATCTTTAATAATAACTTTTATTTTAAAAGATTTAAAACGCTATAGTTAATAATTGCTCCAGGACAAAAAAGTAATTGTAGTTCAGTGTAAATGGTTTCATCACTTGGACTCACATTTTTTTACTTTTTTTTTCAGTTGTCCAGCAGAAAACATGAAGTTCAGGAAAACTGGGGTAGTGAGTAATAGTGATGGGAGCAGGTCAGACGCATGAACATGGCTGGGAAGTTAGACTTGACTAAACACCATGCATTTTGGGGTGCAAGTTAGAGAGCCTAGGAGAAATTAACACAAGCTACAAGTACAAGGTGAGGGGTTGTAAACAGGAGTAAAGGCTCTGATAAGGATTGGGAAATGAGGAGTGTGTGTCCTTATCTCTATGATATACTCAGGAAGGTGGGTTTGTATTCTCAGAGGGATGAATGTGATGTGAAGGGAAAGCGCTGCCTGCCTCTTGGGCACTGGGAACATTTAGTTGCTTGCTTTCCACATAGTAGGATTTTGCAGAACTATACAGAAATAGAGCTGCAAACATCACCAAGTGCTAGAAAATATGCAGTGTATAGAAAGACCTAAAACCACAATCTGTTTGGTTTAGTCAGATAAAGCTGAGAAGTGACTTTAAAGTGCTTTTCTTGTTCCTAGATGAGGATGAGATTTCTTTGGATACATGGGTCTGGAATTATGCAGAAAAAGACATTATGAGAAACAAGGGCTGGAAACTGACTATAAGTTTAAAACCAGAAACAAAAGACTTTTTTTTATGTAGTAAAAATTTAGAAAGAAGCTGAAAACATAATGAAGCCTTCCCTGACCAATTATATGACAGGACTGAATGTTTTTTCTGCTGTTAGAGTTGTATAATGCTCGATGCAGCCTCTTCTCTGGGTAGGATCCCCTGAGGTGCATTCTCTGAGTTATGCAGGAGCCACAGCAACTATTACCTTTCTCATTTCTGGCCTTAAAATCTATTGTTTGTTAAGATGTGCTTATTGTGATGCTGCTGAGATCAGATGCCATGCCCACATGCAGTCTCTCTTGCTGAGATGTCAGCTGAGATTATACAGATGTTGGTGTATTTTGGAGAACATATGCTGCTGACATATTGGAAAAATCCCAACATTTAGCAGTTCTCTTCCATTTATATACAAACAGTTTTGTGAAGTCATTATTTATGTTTTTCATTCATATTAACTGTGGTTTCTTTCAGGCAAGAGGAGATACTAGAAAGCAATAGAAAATATGAAAAAACAAGCTGTTCTGCTTAGTACAGTAATTTCACGACTATAAGCGCACCCTTTTGACTAAAATTTTTCCCCGAACATGGAAGTGCACCTTTTAGTCCGGTGCACCTTATCTGAGCTACAAAGTGGCAAAAATTGCCACCCTGGAAGTGTGAGCCGCAATGGGGGGGTGGTGCTGCGGCAGCTGCTTTTCCTCAACAGCACTTGCCTAATTTTACCATCCCAGCTCACAGTTTGGCTATAAAACATTGCATCAGTGTTCAGGCACAGGCCTGGTAAATTCCACTCAGCTTCACCCCTTACAGGGGTTGCCTAAGGTTGTTTCGCGAGACACAAAAGAGATTGAACTCCAGTGGATCAGGGGAAGCAAAAGTAGGAGTTGGACCTCTGCAACTGGAAAACACGCAAGAAAAGAATTTGGGCCAAGTTTTGAGAGTTACATTGCTCTGAAGTCTTTCAGAGGAATCTTCTAACTAGCAGTAGGATACTATGAATTTGGAAGTTTTTACAATGTGTTTTTACACCTTTTTTCTTTTCTTTTCTTTTCTTTTCTTTTCTTTTCTTTTCTTTTCTTTTCTTTTTTTTTTTTTTTTTTTTTTTTTTTTTT
>PYHW01009189.1:4564241-4641707 GCA_013186435.1 Turdus rufiventris | reverse complement strand
TTTAAACACATAGATTATCTTGAATGACCGGACAATTGATGTGAAACAGGATTTCACTTTTGGGATCAACCTAGCAAATGCTGCCCACCCCTGTGTGACCTCACCATGTGCAAATGGAGGCACCTGCGTTCCCAAGAAGGAGAGCTATGAATGTGACTGTCCCCTGGGCTTTGATGGGCAGCATTGCCAAAAAGGTAACAATGGCTGGATATCAATCCAGGGATCTGGAGCTGATCACAAAAATAAGGAAGATTTAGCATCTACAACTGCTGCTGTACACACGCCTTTAAGTAGAAGCCCTGGAGGCCAGAGCTCCCCTTTCATCTGTGCCCTTTCCATGTATCTGCAGAAGAATTTTTTTTGTTATTTAGGAATGTGATAGCTGTTATCCCAGCACCATATGTGGGGGTAGGATCCATAGATACCAACCTGGTATCTGGTTGCTTGTGGTGAGCAGCGCTGAGCAGTAACACTTCATACACTTAATTCCCTAATTGTGCAGTGCTGTGCAAAGGGGGAATTCCTGCCAGGGTCCTCCAGCCAGCAGTTATGTTACATCCAGAAGCATGAGCATGGATAACCCTTGTAATTTTATCCTCCATACAGCTGACAGCAAACTCTCTTCTCACACATGGAAAGGTCTGCTCCTGGTTTAGACACCGACTACTCTGATGGAGATTTCACCATTTGCAGAGGTCCTGCCTTGGTGGGACAAAGGAGACCACCAAGGAGGAAGACTCACCCACATGCACATTACTCTCTTTTCTTCAGAGCCACTGTAATAGTTGAAACCTTAGATTCAGGAAAGGGATAAGATTGCAAGTGCTTAGAAAGTGTGCTTTGGGTTATTCCACTAGATGGAGTAGTTTCACTTCTGTCAAGCTTGATCTTAAAAAATTCCTGAGGGAAGGTTTTGTGATGTAACAGTAAACTCAGTTCAAAAGAACTGGCTGACAGTATTGTCTTCACCCACTCTTTCATTTCTCACAGTCATAAACTTCAAAGTTAAGTGTAGTGGTTTTGGTTAAATTGTGATGAATAGATTGGCCTTTTCTTCAAAACAGAAAATATCTTAGAACAAAAGCATTATGTTATATTAATGCAATGCAAGAAATCCCTTTTTTTTATGTTGTTGTGGTCTAACTAAGAGCTGAAACAACGTCAGTTACCCTGACGTTTTTGTAGGTAGGCAGGAGAATTGGGATTTTGACTTTCTAGGTATGTGCAGGGTGCTAAATTGCTGACTTCAAGATGGTATCTGCAGCTGTACAGACACATCTCCAAAGCAGTCAGTCAAGGGAGTGCTTTGCAGCCTGGGTGTGTGACTACCTGGCTGTCTGGTGAGCAGTGCTGGGGCTGCAGCTCCTCAGCTCTGCTCAGCTCCTGGCCTGTGCTGAGCCCAAGGAGCAGTGGCTCCAGCAGTGGTGCCACTTGCGTGGCGTGTCCTGCCTGTTGTCACCTCAGTGGGTGTCCAGGCTTTCAGAGACAGTCTGAAGCACCTTTTGCCTATGTCTTAGCTAGATCCTGGGTGCTGCTTCCTATGTGAATCCAATCTATATTCATTTTCAGGAGTGTCCAAAAACATGAACCACCTGGTTTCTGTTCCTCCTACCTGAGGCTCCTGTTCAGGTGCAACTCAACCTCCCCGAACTTGTGCAGCCTCAGCTGCCACCCAAAATTGAAGGGTTTTCTGATAGATGTGCAAAGAGCTTAGATGTTGATCCTGATACCTCAGTCCCTGCCAGCCTTGATGAGAAACAGATTACTAAAAATAATCCTTACCTATATCTCGCTTGGGGTGTAGACATGGTTAAGGTGAGATGCATGTCTGTGTCCACTTGTTTCACAACAGGGTTTTGGTTAATGCACTCAGAAGATATGTGAGGTGAAGGTGCTGTGTCCATCCTTCTTGGTGGTAGGCTGCTGTAAAAAACCCTAAAAAGCAAAGAGCTTGTGAGGGACTGCACCTCATTTTTCAAAATTAAACACACTAGTTAAAAACTCAAGTAATGCTGGTATGAGGTATAAGAGATATTAATTCATGTTGTAATGGATCATCAACTGAAGATTCATTAGAATTTTTGTGGGTATTGCTAGGTTTTATATCTTCTGTCCAAGCTTGGGGGGTGCTTTATACTTTAACTGTAAAATAAAATAGAACAGCAAACTCTGGTTTTCCCTTGGCTAGAGCAGATCCCTGGGTAAAATCTGGTGAGTCACTGGATTTGAGAAGCAGGACTAGCAAGAGGATTTGCTGCTGGTCCCACCTTTGTGTGTTTTGAGCAGACAAATACAGATACTTGGAGCAAACCAATAATGAAAAAAGTGCAGTCTTCACAGGTGATTGTAGTCATTTATGAAAATGGTAGGTGGGAGATTACACATTTGCAGAAAAGTGAGCACGAAATTGAATTTAAGGAGATTTTAATGTTTTAGAATGATAAACCCAGAATGTTCTTGTTTTGTTTTGTGCTGACTCACTGCAGAGTGTGGAAGTTACTGCCTAAACAGTAAGTACTGCAAATTATGTGAAAACTGCTCTGTCATTGTGTGTTTGTCTGAATGTTGGGTTTCCATTAAGCTTGGCAAGTTTCTGTCATTAAGTGAAAATATTTTCTAAGGTTATATAGTACTTCCTTAAGCATCGTGTAGTTGGTATTTCAAACTGCTTCCAAAACATTTGCCAAGCTCAGAATAGTGGCTGTAGAGCTGGTCCCTGTGTTTGCAGAGCAGAGGGGCCAGGCAGCTGGCTGGGGGTTTTGTGGTGTGACCTCAGTTGCCCTGCAGTCCAGAGGTCACTCCTGCTTGTCATGAGAGCTTTGGTGCTTGTCTGCTGAATCGTGATGAGCAAAGAATGGAGGTGTTTAGTCCTAGAACTCCTTACTGGTCCTGCTGCCTTCCAGCTGCAAAGATCCTGTCTGCATCGAGGGTACTACTAAAATTTGCTTGTTTTTCTGTGCTCAGGTTCGGTGAAACAAACAAGAGCAAGCAGAGGTAAATGCCCATTAAGCTCTCTAGAGGAAATCAGAGTACCCTGGTACAGGCATGGGTTGCAGCAGGACATGGGCACCTTCCCCTGCTGAAGGCAGGAACACTGGGGCTCTAGTGCAGGATGTGATGGGGGAACAGGGGCTCCTTTCATACTCTGCTGCCATCAGAGGCTGTCCAGCACAGGAAGTGTCAGACCTGGTGAAGAATGTTTGGCCAGTGTAACACAACTTTTGCAATCTTCCAATTATGTTGGCAGACTGCAGGCTGGACATGGCCTGTGGTGGTTTCTTCAGACACATTAGGCAGCTTTTCTGATTTCGCTATGGATGAAAACAGTAATTTGTCACTATCTAAAATTCTCAGTCTTGGCACCTAGAGATAAATTTTGTACTGCTGTTGCTGGCTGCCAGACTGCACCAGTTGTTGCATATCTGTGTCACAGTGAGCTCTAAAAGCCCAGCCAGACCCTGTGTTGCGTAAAGAAAGCAAATATCCTTGCCCTGGAAAGCTTGAAATTTATATAAATGGGATTAGCTGTGGGTTGGAGGGATTATTCCCCAATAAGAAAATAGGATGAAGGCATCTATTTTAAGTAATTTATACAACTAATTTGTATTAATGCAGAAGTCAGTTATGGGAGATCAACAAACTGTAGGATGTTCAGTCAACAAAAAAATTTGTTTGGGCTGGTCCTCATAGCCTGGTGAAGGGTTCTGCATATCAGGGATGTTCTGTGATTTATGTCACACAGCTGAGTTATCTTCTCTGTGGGCAGCAGTGCACCAACACCAGTTCTGGCTGCAATACTTGCCACCATCCCAGGCATACACCATCAGGGTACCTGGGGCTGTCCCTAGAGAAATGCTACATGGGGAACACAACAAACAACCCCCAAGACTGCACTGCAGTGTTGAATACACCAGTATGCCATGCAGCCTTTAGCATAGTCCCAGCTGTTTTCTACAGTGGCCTGGGATTCTGGACTCTGTAAATCCTCCTGGAGGTAGCCTGGCCCCACACTGCACCCCAGGGGTGAGCTCAGAGCAGGCAGCAGCCACTGTGCAGTCACACACACTGAAAGAGAAAATGGGGAGCTCACAGGCTGTCTGCGCTGCCTCTTAGCCTCCCTTTGCAGGGTGAGAGGTCCCCAATGTGCTCTGCATATGGTGCTCTGTTAGCAGCTGGGGAGGAGTTTTTTGGTCTGTAAACAAAGGTGGCTAATGCATAAGTTTTGGCAGGAGGGAGCGTTGGACCACATGGAGAATCAAGGAATGTGGAAACGGGGGTAAAGAGAATATTTGCAATGTTTTCCCAATACTTCATCATTTTCTGCACCAACATTTGTGGTGGAGCAATAGATTAGGCTCCTGATGTGGAGGCTGTAAGTAGAGGAACTGTCAGCTATTTAAACTGCCTTAACTACTGCCTCTACGTTTAGGTAAAATCTGGCAAAACCTTTTTGAAAAGCAGTGTGGGTTCAGCTCAGTTCTGTGCCACTGGCAGGTACCTGCCACTGCAGGAGTTGATCAACAGAAGAGTCTTGTCTCTTTTTTTCCTTCTATTCCCAAGTCAGCTGTCTGACACTTATCTTCATTTTTCGTGTTTACTTCTCAGCCATTACAGAAGCAATTGAAATCCCACAATTTATTGGTCGCAGTTACCTCACATATGATAACCCAGATATCCTGAAAAGGTAATGTATCTTCTGTGGACCTAAGTACTCTGTTTCTTAAATGTATAATGTTAGGAGCCTTATGTGGGAGAGTGTAGTACATTTACATGTTTATGCTGTATTTATAATATTTCTAACTATTTCTGCCATATTTCTAAATTTTAGGGAAAAATACATTTTAAATGCATGTTCTTGTGGCTTAGTTTGTTGCATTTGAGCATCTTGCAGCCTGTCAAGAAATAGCACCCCTCTGCCTGGCATGGAGAGGGACTGGTTCTTCCCTGAGGGTAAAAAACAAACATACAGAGCCTGTGTCTCAAAAGAGACTAAAGGATCTTAACTCCTTTTTAACTCTTGCTTCAACCTAACATTTAGATTCTCATAGGTACTTTTTTGACTGCTCTGTACCCTGGAACATCCCCACATTCCAGCAAATGTTGGCTTGTTTCAACAAATTCCCCAATCTAGCTTTATTTCAGCTGTGAGTAGAGAAAGATTCACCAGTGTCCTCACCTGCCATTTGGTGCCTCTCACTTACTGGGACTTTCAGATTTGCCCTTATGCTTCTTCCACTGGCTTCTGAGAGCATTATATCTGCTGGGCATTCTCAAAACCTGCTTTTTGGGCTGGATTTCACACTAGGCTAGAGGAGAAAAAGGAATTTTTTTCTTATTTATGTAGAATAACCTAGCAGCTATTGTGTTTGGGATTCTGGAGAGATGAGTTAAATTTCCCTACTCTGAAATTATGGAATTGGGGATGTGAACCAAAATCCTTCACAAGTCAGCATGTACAGTAATTTCATAACTATAAGGCACACCCTTTTGACTAAAATTTTCCCTCAAACCCAGAAGTGCGCCTTATAATCCGGTGAGCCTTATCTGATCTACAAAGTTCGGAAAATTGTGAACCCGGAAGTGCAGTCTGCAAACTGAGCCAGGACCCACGGGAGCTGCGGCTGTGTGGGGGGAGTCAGGAACCGCGGGACCTGCGGCTGCCGGGCTGGGGACACCGGGAACCGGTGCGGCCGCCAGTCGGGGAGAAGCAGGGGGAAGCGGCGTGGCTGTGGGGAAGCACCGAGAAGCACCGCAGGAAAGCGCTGAGGAGCATCGAGAAAGTGCCGTGGAAAAGCGGTGAAAAAGCATCAAAAATGTGCCAAAAAATCGCCATGAAAAGCGGCCAAAAAGGGGCGAAAAATTGCTGCGAAAAGTGGCCAAAAAGCAGCAAAAAAGTGTTGAAAAAGCGCCTCGAAAAGCGGCGAAAAATCACCACGAAAAGCAGCTGAAAAGCAGTGAAAAATCATCGTGAAAAGCGGCCGAAAAGCTGTGAAAAATTGCCTTGAAATGTGGCCGAAAAATGGCAAAAAATTGTCGTGAAAAAGTGGCCAAAAAGCGGCAAAAAATCGCCGCAAAAAAGCAGAAAAAAATTGCCTCAAAAAGCGGCGAAAAATGGTGGTGAAAAGTGGCAAAAAATTGCCACGGAAAAGTGGCGAAAAAGTGCTGCACAAAATGTTTGCAAATTGAGAACCTGCCAGTAATTCGCTACTTTGTTGCCCATCACGCGGCTCCTCGCTGCAAAAAAATAGTGTGCCTTATAGTCCGGTGCGCCTTATCTGGGCTACAAAGTTGCGAAAGTTGCCGACTCTTGAGGGGCGTGCCTTATAGTCTGGTGCGCATTATGGTCGTGAAATTGCTGTAAATGAATTGCAGGACAATAACCCACCAGGCCAGCAGAGAATAAATACTTAATCATCTTTTATATTTTTTTGAAAGAAGATTTGCACAATTTAGTATTTTACTGTTATTTCCTTCTTCTACATTAAACAGGGTATCAGGAACAAGAACAAATGTGTTCATGAGGTTTAAAACTACAATGAAGGAAGGCCTTTTGATGTGGAGGGGAAACAGTCCCATGCGACCTAACAGTGATTTCATCTCTCTAGGCCTTCAGGAGGGAGCATTAATATTCAGGTAAAGTTTCTCTCCCTTGTTTGTGTAGCGCACCCAGGGCTCAAAGGAGCTGCTACAACACATACAGTGCACTTGATCCTTGGCACAGTGTGAGATACTCTCAAAGTTTTTATTTGCTGTCTGGGAAAGGATGTAAGTTGAAGAGGTAATGTGCTGCAAGATTTACATCACTCCTCCTTCCCAATTTTTCAAACATCAAGGCTTTATTCTGATTTTCAGGAGGGTTTCTGAGCAGGTTAGGGCCGGCAGGGATCGAGGATAAACTTTGGTGGCGCCAGTGCTCACTGTGGGCTCACTCTTTGCCTGGCAGTGCACACAGGGGCAGGGCTTCCACCACCTCAAACCCCCAGATATCCAGCCCTGTGACACACACACAGAGCTGTCACAACACCTTGTTTCTGCCACCATCAGCAGAATCACTTAATTGACCAGTGATACCACTGTGAAAATGGTGAAACTGGGGAGTATTAGGAAATGCTGGGGTCTTGCTCCAGAATCTCTTCCTTGCACACACTCAGGCAGATCCTGTGCAAGTTTTTGCATGGTGCTTTTTTGGGACTGCTGTGGTTTGAAAGCTTTATGTTTCCTCACAGTGCTCCTTTAGGTTGTGTAAGACGAATACTGAAACAGCAAACTACAGATGCCATCACTATTGTGGACTGATGTGAGACATTATGAATCATGTGGCAGAGAGTTTATTATTTAAGCTAATTTCTTTTTTACTTAACTTAACTGGCTGTTCTTAGCTACCATGGATATATAGATAAGTTGCAAGTTTGTATTTAAATTATTTTCTTTTAAGTGCTTTTATAAATGTGATTTATCAGTGGCTAACTTGGCAAAAACTCCTAGTTTCCTCATTAATTTATAAACAAGGAACTAACTCTGTGGAAGTGGTGCATTTTTAAAATGTTTTTTGGAGGGACTGTCTTTCCAAGATGCGTGGTAGTAAGTGGCCACTCTATCTATTCTGTTTCCAAAGCACACCACAATTTTTATTAGGTTGTTGTTCTTCCCCAGGGATGAAGGTAGTCAAAGGCTTTAGACCAAAACAGCTGAATTTTACTGAAATAATTTAGGAAGGTGAAAAATTAAGCTACCAAAATAAAACCCTCATAAGCAGTCACTGCTTCCTGAAGAGGAGTATCAAAGAAAATGGTGAAAGGACAAAAGCAGAAAAAATAATCATTCTGAAAGGTTGATCCTCATGCTAGATTTTCACCTTTTGAGAGGTGAAGTCAAGAGACTATCAGGGCTGTGAATTGATCAGAAGAATTTTCCTGCAGCCCAAGTTTAGATGTCTATGTTGTGATCCAATTTGAAATCCAGAACATCTTTTACTTTCACATTTTCTATAGCCTTATTCCCCGTACCTACTGCTATAAATTCTTTTTGTTGCTCCCTGCTCCTGTCGAAAGTTATTTCACTGTTGTAGGGGGATAGCGGTTGTAGAGGGATTCATTAGGAATATGGATCTCATTTCTGTTATCAAAGGTATAACATTTTGATGCAATCCTGAACACCCAAATCCTCTTTTGTTTTTGACCTAGGCTGATATCTACATCCTGGGTAAGAGGGGGTGCTTGCCTGAGACTCATTTAAACCCCTGGAGAGGAAACAAATTTAGGGTAACCAATCTGCTCTGGGCAGTTCACAGTTTATTGTGCTGTTCTTGAGAACCTCGTCCTGAGTTCATTCCATGGCCATGAGTTCATTCCATCTTCAGTCTCTTTTGAAGGGATAGTGATGTTGGCTTTAATCCCTCCTGCTTGGTGTAGGCTGAAGTCCAGCGGCAGCTACTTCATTCTGAGCACTCAATACCTCACTGTGCTGTAGCAGTTACTTCTCTTTTGTTAAGGTTGGCCTGAGCTTCAGGGACCCAGAAATTAAGATGCCTGAAGTGTAAATATGATAGGGACGTTATATCTGCTGGGTAATTTTAGTAGAAGCAAACTCAAAGAAATAGACTGGCAGCTGAAACAGCTGCATTTATTAGACTTCGTCTTTTCTAACATCACAGGTCTCAACCTTCCTTATTTTTCAGATGATTTGTAGATCTGTTATAGATCATATGCTTATTTGCTCTTATAAAAATTTATTAACCATGTTTGCAACTTCCCACTGCTATCTCTCATTGGGCCAAAGGTCTGTAGATCACTGCCCTTCATAATGCCCTGCTTTGGGGGAGAATGGCCATGCAGGCTCTCTTCTTGCTCCCACGGGAAGGTGGTGATGGTACCCATTCTGACTCAGGGAGTTTTGCTTGTCCATGAGACTGAGTTTGCAAAATAAGAGCACTGCTGCTGGGACTCCAAATGACTCCACTGGTTGCCCCAAAATCCGAACCAAAAGGGAGTAAGGATGCCTGAGCAGCTTTGTAGGCATACAGTCCTTTCAAGGAGGGCAGTAACATTCCAATGTTTTTAATTATAGCTACAATTTGGGCAGCGGCATTGCTTCCATCACGGTGAATGGCTCTTTCAGCGACGGCCGGTGGCACCGAGTCAAAGCTGTCAGGTACGTGGGCAGGCTTCACCTGGGAGCCACTCAGGAGCCATGCTGCCATTGAAGGTGCTGGCTGGCATGTCTGGGTGCAGGTGGGCTGTGCATGAGCTCCACACTCATGCTTGGGAGTGGCACTGTTGGCTGTTTCAGAATGATGTACGCAAGGATTGCTGTGTTTGAGGGGACAGTGCCAGCTCGGCACAGCTCAAGGCAGGCTGCCAAGGTCCTGCAGGGCTATTCTGGGCTGTGACAGACATTCTGTTAAACCCATACCATTTCAGTTAGGAGTATTTTTCTTTAATGTCTGCATTTTAAAATTCCCTGGTGAGCATTTTGTGGGCTGGCACAAGCACTGGAGCACAGACAGTGTAAACTTAGTTTTTCTATTTGGGGGAGGTGCAAACATCTTGGAGTGTATATATAACTCATATTTATATCTCATTACCTCATGGGAGGCAGCTGTGTCCAGCAGGGAAAGCATACATTCCTCTCTTCATGAGAGGTTGATTCCCTGGAAATCACAGTCTGACATTTAGCCCAACTTGTTACCAAATTCAGTGAGAATAGGGTCCCATCAAGCAGCTTTTCTGTCAGTAATGTTATTGAACATATAAAACTGCCTATAAGTTTTACCACAGCTTTCCCATTCCTTCCCTGCTGTTGAAGCTTCTGCTGTTAGCTTTTAAATTACATTTGGTTTTCAACAACAGATCAGAATGTGTTCATCCTCTTCTTGGTTCTTTTTCAGCACTTTCTGCCCTGCAAATGTGTCCTGCACACTTTGCAGGTCTTTGGCATCTGTTAAAAAAAAATCCTAAAACCTGAAAAACCTGGATTGCCATTGTACACTGTGTCTGTGGGGCTTCCCTAGTTCCAAGCCTTCACCATGAACCCTGCTAAACTCTGAGGTGCCCAGGTCTCCTGCGAGTGGAAGATGCTGCTGCTCCTCCTCCCATCCGATTGCAGGCTGTATGAATGAGAGTGATTTACTTTTTGTTTCAGGGATGGACAGTCTGGCAAAGTAACTGTGGATGATTACGGTGCCAGGACTGGTAAATCGCCTGGGAAGATGAGGCAGTTAAATATCAGTGGAGATCTCTATGTAGGTGAGTGCTAATTATTCACATTCAGGACACAGATGAAAGGTCAGCTGCAAGGCAGGGCTTTCGAACTCTCTCCAGCTCCTGGTGCAGGTGTCACACAGCAGTGTCTAGTCTGCTAGTCTCTAGTCTCTACTCTCTAGTCTAGTCTCTAGCCTGTTTTTTGTGAGGAGACCTCTCTGAGTGGGATGGGGAGATGGGTGTAAGAAGGGACGAGCACTGTGAGATGTGCTATGTACATGGAGAAACACCAAGATGCAGCTGGAAACCCCACACCTGGGCACAAGCTTATTCAGCTCTTACAGTTTCTGCAATAAATAACTAGCATCCTAGTTCTTATTCCCTCTGTACTTTTAAGTGCATAAAATCGTTATTTAGAGCAACACAGAGCAAACTATAAATTAAAATTGCCTTCTGAGATGCACTAGGAATGGCATTGCTGGGTATGCAGCCTGCCAAGCAGGGGTAGATGGCCGTGTTGGTGAAGTTTCTGACTGCCTTTCCCGCAGGTGGCATGAAGGAAATTGCCCTGCACACGAACCGGCAATACCTGCGGGGGCTGGTGGGCTGCATCTCCCACCTCACGCTCTCCACTGACTACCACATCTCACTGGTGGAGGATGCTGCCAACGGGAAGAACATCAACACGTGTGGGACCAAGTGACAAGAGAGGAATCCCGGTGCTGAGGACCCGTCGTGTGCTTGTGTGTGTGGCTGAGCGAGAGCTGGCTGACGCAGTCCTCTGCAGCCGGACCGTGTTTGCCATCTGGGAAGGTGATGAAGCCAAAGGGAAACCCAAAAGCAACAAAAAAAGAGGACGCTTTTCCCTCTCATTCCCTCTCCTTTCCTGTCCTTTCCTGTACAAATGAAACCAAGCATTTTGTGTATGAACCGTGCCCTCTACCCCTTAAGTGTTTAGTGAACGCTAAAGGTTCAGTGCAAACGGCAAAGTGTGATGTTACGAGTAGCTCAATGACTGTGTGTTGTGGTCCTTAGGTTATCTTTTGTAGTATCAGAGAAAGCAATCTTGAAACACCTGCAATTATCCCACCCTGCAGTGATACAGTGACTGTGCTGTTCAGCAAATACACCATCGGGCAGCACATTTCTGCATCCACATGGAACAAGCTGTTCTCCTTACCACTCTCTGATTTAGCTAAATTATGTTTCATCCTGTCTAACAGGATAACAGTTACAATGACTCGTTTCAAAATATTGTTGTTTGTTGAGGAGGAAAGTTCTTACAAGTCTACTTTTTTATTACAAGCAACAAAAACCAATGAACCGATTTTGTAGAAGTAATTTTATACTTGTCTATTTTTTATAGCAGCAGCAGACCTGATTACATGGCATCACTTTTAACATCTACATGTACTATACAATTAGCTCTTTGCACACTTTCCTAAAAATAGAAAAGTGACCTGTGGCTTAATGTCTGTATTATACAGTTTTAATGGGGATATTTGTGAGTTATGACCAGTTTTACATTTGACTCTTTTTGTTCTGTAAATTTTGACAGTTTAAAATTGTACATGATGAAGCTTTCCTGTCTTAAACAGATTAAAAGATTAGGAAAAAAAAAAAGAGCAAATACTTGCTACTGTGGTATTATTTATTTTTTTTCTTAAGAAAAATGAGAAAAAGGATTGCAAGAGACCTGGGTAGGTCACAGTCCTCTTAAAATGTTACATCTTCTAGGCACTGGACCAGCACTTATGCAACCTTGATTGCCAAAGTATAATTAAAGCAGGCAAATAGAGTGCTGTTGAAATACTGAAAGAGTGGTCCAGAATTTCATAAATTGGAGATTTTTCTTCCTTAATTCTTTGTTCAAAGTGGATGAGTGAGCCTTTGAAGGGGTCAGGGGAGGAAGGGAGACCAACCACGCAGCAGGGCACCCCATAGCCTGCCACATGCCAGTGGTGGAGGAGCCACAAACTTCCTCAGGGGCACAGGTTCATCTGAATGCCCATGGGCTGAAAGGACCTAATGTGGTGAAAGCAATATTGCATTCCTACTGTGCTCAGAGTGCTCCTGGCTCTCTGAGAGCTCACACACATTCCCTAGATTCATCCCACCTGCATCAAATCTAGATAATGGTACAGGCAAATTACCTGCCAAGGACACCTCAGCTCCTGTTCTGCATGTTAAAGGGACCCTGATCTCATAGGTGGAAGATCTTGTTCTCCTTGTAGATAAGGTAGCAGTGGTCAAAAACAAATGCAGGTACTTATTAGGAGCAGAAAGTAAAAGAAACATACATGGTAGTGCCATCATGTGATGTGCACCTGTGTTCCATCCCTTGTTCAAATGATGCTTCAGAAAAAAAGTCTGTAGAAGACACAGGCAGTTTGCAGAGCGGCTGGAGACACTCGGGCTCTCCTCCCAGGAGAAGCAAAGTTTGTTTGGCTTGGGGAGCCCCATGGGGAGGAGAAACTCTCTGAGGTTGGGAAAAAGCAGGATAAAGTATACAAGATCAAGATGTGCCTTTGGAGTGAAAGTAAATGGAATTTGATGCCTTGGGATGGAAAAGGAAAATGTGTGGAGTTTGAAAAAGCGTGAAAGCTAAAATCTCTGGAGGCTGTGTGCTCAGTGCAGCCCTGTGGGAGTGGCCTGACACAGCCTGTGCTTGGGTCACATCTGAGCCGCTGGCTGCCTGAGAGGGAAAACTCATATTTTATGAGCTTGAGGGGTTTTCCAGATGCTAATGACCTGTCCTGACCTGGCACAGAGTAGGGACATTTGACTGGCTGTAACCCTAGTCCTCTGTTGTGCTGGTGCTAATGGGGCTCTACCATGGTCCGCAAACAGCATCATCCTCTGCTCTGTCTTACTGCATCACCTTTCTCATCCTTTCGTTTCTGTCACAGGAGGGTTTGGCGACCAAGACAAACATCTGGTGGGAGAGGTCTCTATTTTAAGATAATTTACTGCAGAATACCGGGCGCTTTGGTACAAGGCGGTACTTCTCCAAAACAAAAGCAGCTCCTTTGAAATGCCGGCCAGGGAGGGGGGTGGGTAGGAAAAACCTTTGTTGGTGTCGTTGTTGTGGAAAAAGAAGAGCAGCAAACGGCAGCTCCCCAGATGCCTGTCTCCAGCTCTGCTTATCACCGCACGGGAATTCGGGGCTGGCAGCATCACCCTGCAGCGGTGCAGGATGAGCACGATGAGCACAGCTGCGCGGTGCCGGCCGGGCGGGGGTGGAGGCGTCCATAGCAAAGATGCTGAGCTGTTTAAATCATCAAAAAATTCCTTTCTGCATCCTTTTAAGCTGAGAAACATCCCTCATCTACGTCTCCACTCCTCCTGGTCAAGCTTGGGAGTGGGTTTCCACTGTGGTTTCTACTCCAGGGCCTGAGCAGAGAGAGGTATCAGAAAATGAGGAACATCTGAGCACATCTGGAAGCTCTGCCCGTCTCACCCCCTGCCATCCTCCCCACTGATGCTGGGTCAGGGAAGGAAAAGGAAAGGTGGACAGTGCGTGGCAGAGTGATGAGTCATTTTCCCAGGAACTGGCCTGCATGTGCTGCTCGCTATCTCCAGGAATGTTTATTAGTCACATCACTTATTGCTCGGGCTGACTCAGATGCAAGGCATGACCCCAGTGCTGAACAGGGTAGGTTCCTGCCGGCTGGCAGAGCCCTGTCCCTTCTGCTGCAGTTACCTGTGCAAACCAGCAGTGAAGGCAGCAGCCACAAGAGCTTGTATCTCTTTGCAATTTAATCTCCCGCCTTAAACTGCAATTCTTAATTTTCTTACTAGTTTCCCACATTATTCCCAAAATGTGTAACATTCCACTTAGTAAGGCTAAACACTCGGCCTGATGCCAGCTTTGGCAGGCTGAGTCAGGCTTTGTACTGAGCACTGGCTGCTGGCCACAGCTGCTGGTTGCCCCTCATTCTGCCCAGGGCAAAGTGTGTCTTGCTGCTCCCTGCTACTGCTCCAGCTCTGTGGGAATCAGCTACTGTGAATCTTAATCTGCTTCATCCTAAAGGAAAATAAGGAAAAAAGAAAAAGAAAGCAAGTCAGGATGTTCTAAAGCCAGGTGAGACTTAGCAATTCTCCCTATGTTAGGCAAATCCTTGCTGCACTGGTTTATCCTGGATCAGCTAGGACCTCATTTCCATCCCAGTCCTCCTAGCCTGGCCCCAGGGAGCAAAAGAGTGAAGAGAAGGGAGGAGGAGGCTGCCAGTGTTGGGAAGTTTCCCATTCCCTGGTGGAGTATTACCCTGCAATAGCTGCCTGGTAAAAGTTACTATTTGGTCAACCAGGCTTTCTTTTTGACAAAATGTTTTCATTTTATCTGCACAGCAAAGTAAACTGGGTGGGAAATGTACTGTTCCAGCTCTGCATGTTCAGCTCTGTCCACAACAGCATCACTCCTCGTGGGGCAAATCACTTTAAAGGACAAGATAAGGTACAGTCAGTGGTTTCCTCAGGGAGAGCAACAGCCACATCCCATCAGACAGAGACATCTTTTATCACCATTTTATTTCTTGGGTGGTGTGGGTGGGGCGGGGGGCTCCCTTCCCCAGCTCTCTCCCACTCAAGTTTTCACTGTTTTGAGTCACTGTGAGCACTGTGGGGCAAGGGATGTTGTGCCCTTGATCCTGCACTTAGGCATTTCACTCATGAGTAACAGCCTGGTGCCAGCACCTGTGGTCACTGCAAGGTCCTGGCTTCCTGTCTATGTGGACAGGACTCGCTTATCTGTGAGCGCCCTCTTGTCAAACCCCTTGTGATGGAGACTGCCTGGCAGCGCTGTGACCGACTGCCCTCATTTCTTTTGAACATCCATTCACTGTCACAGCATTTTTCTTTGTTCATTGTGCACTAAGACAAAGATGACATTGTTCCTCTTCCCCTGCTCTTTCTTTTTAAATCTTCCCTCAGTCTTTCTTTCTAGGAAAACAACTGTGCCAGCTCTTTCAACACCATCCCCACAGGCCATGTTTTCCAGCACTTTTTGTTAGTGAGATATATGGAGAAGTGTGGAAGAAATGGAGCTGCAGAGCACACACATCCCGTGTTCTGCCTCACAAAACAGCTGCTTTCCACCCTAATTTTTTGTTTTGCAGACTCTTAAGTAGTTTCTATTGGCAGTAGTAGCAGCCTACATCATCACTTTCTGTGGACATGGCAGAACTTTCCTAAATTTATTTTTCTGTCTTTTGAAAACATGGGAGGAGTAATATCTAATATTTCTTTACCTTTTTTTTTTTTTTTTTTTTTGCCTCTCCACAGTTTCTAGTTCTGGCATCAACAAAACAGAATTCAAAAATGGAATCACCAATTTATCATTATGTTTAGGCAGCTTTCGTTTGAACTGATTGTTCTACCAAAACACAGATATCTTTTAATAGCTAACAAATGTTTCAGAGGGACTTTAAGCTGTATTTATGTGTTCAGAGAAACTTTCAGTGTTTTCAAATCCAGGGGAGGGGTGTACTTCAATGCTACTGCCAGTGCCACGCTGGGAGCAACCAGCACAGGTAAAGTCATACAGGAAATAAGGATGTGTGCTAGAATGGTGTGGAACAGAAAACATGGATGGTTTGACTCCCTTTCTCCACCCTCATTGTGATAGTGACACATGGGACAGTTCATGGTCCCTGCAGAAAAACCCCCTGCTTTCATGGTCCTCTCCAGCTACTGATGTGTGAGTAGCTCCACGATGATCTTATCTCCACTCATTCCAGCTGCCCAGGAGCTGTGTTACACATCCAGCCCAACTGGATTAGCCTGGTTTAGCCACGGACTGAATGAGCTATATCTGAACACTTTCAATAGCTTCTGAAGATATTGCAAAGCCATCGTCCTGCTAGTTCTTTTAGACCTGAAACACAGACAATGGAGTGAGAACTACAGCTTTTCCCTGCTGTCCCTACTCTGACCAGAGCAGTAGCAGGGCTGGAGTGGGTTTCACTTTTGGAACAATTAAGCCTTCCTTCATTTCCACAGTTCTAAGTGTTTCAATCTTTTCAGGGTAGTACTCTTCAGTCCCACTAAAAAACCTTAATCCCACACCTCCCAGCTCACAGGAGCTCCTACACCCTGCCTAGTTGCTGCCACATCAAGCTGCACCAATCTGCTATCATGAGGCAAGGAATTGCTCTGACTTTCAAGGATGCCTCCAAAGACATGGACAGAGCACAGCACCATCATGCCATGATGGTTTCACATGATGTGCTGTGATGTAGCACCTGTCATTATACACATTGCTAAGTTTAGGTGTCATTCACGAGTAAAGGTGCCAAGGGTTAGATGAACCACAAAATTCTTTGGCTGTCACACCAAATGACAAGATACAAATGGCCTCAAACATAAGGCCCATGTTACAGCTACCATATTAGCTGTTCATCAGTAAAACGTGCTGATAAAGTCTCCTATGCCCCCAAACCAGCCCCACAGTGCCTGGGCCTCTCCATCCTGCCATGATGCCCTTCATTCCAGCACAGGGATGTCCCCGTGCAGAGTCTGCAGGGCTGATGCCTGTGCACTCTCAGCCCAGGTGCACAAGGGAACCACGTATCAAACCCCAGCTATGCTAGAGTCACAAGCCAAGGAGGACATGGGTAAGTGACCTGGACTTTTTCCTATCACTGTACAGCAAGAACAGGAGGGCTTCAGTGGGCCTTGGACACGCTGGGGTCTGGTGTTCTGAGGAGAAGCCGCTCGGGGAGGATCTGTTATTACCCACTCTGCATATCTGGAAGCCAAGGCTCTGCTTGCTAGATCCTGTGGTTATTTACTCTGGCACAAAATTCAAATAATTCTGTTTGTACTGGGGCATGAGCAGAATTTAACTTAAAAAATAAATAGGAAAGCAAAGAATATGAAGACATGTAAGAGTGTAAGAAAATATATTTATTAAATTTCATGGCAGTACTACGGCAAAATTGTTAAACACATGCTTACTTTTAGACACCCAAGCAATACAACAGGAGTTACATCAAGCAAGCAAACTAGGTTTAAAATGTATGCAAAGTTGTATCTTAGGTTAGTCTTAAATGTCAACTGCCACACTGAAATATTATATCCCCAACATGATCCCATGCTTCCTTTTTTAAGCATGCATTTGTTTAACTGCTTAGATGATAGATTTTCATATTGATACACTTTGTTGAATCAGTATTTTACTTGGCATGCTACAGCTTCATTAAAGTGCCTTGTGATGATTTTGCTAATATCATGAAAGAAGTCATTTTTCAATAGCAGATTTGGAAGCTGGAAAATTTCAGTATCATTCAGCAACAAAAATACGTTGAACGACTTACTAGATTTAGTGTGTACTATTTTTTCAGCTCAGTTTACTGATTTATTCTCAGAATTTTCAGAACTTCTATAGATGACTATGTTAAACTGGCAAACAATACTTTCATTAGTATTAAACAAAAATCCATTAAAATCTTCATAAAAACAGAACATAAAAAACATCTCTAAGCAAATTATTTTATGCTGTAAAAAATATGGTATAAAAAGAGCTAAAAAAAAATTGAACCTCTTCACAGTATATGTAAAGTTACAGCATTATAGTACAATGTTGTGTGTTTTTTCAGGTGACCTGTATGATTCCACCAGTTCTGATTTGTGCGCCACAACAGGCTCAAAGTTCAAATTACTGTTACCTTCAAGTATGATTTCAGACATGAGTTGGTTTAGTTGTCTTCTCTTTCTGTTATCCCCAGCTTTACAAACTTTTGACATGCTATCAAAAGTAAAATGTTGCTCATCCAAAGCCATTCTTGAACCACATTAAGAAAACACTGACAGAGTGATGTTCAAGGATTCTTTTTTTATTGTATTACTACTAAATAATGTGACCTTTCTATTTTACTTTGCCCCGCTTTAGTTATTTATTTTATAACTTTTTTAAATCCAAGTAATGAAAATGAGAAAATTTCACTTTTTGCTTTGTTCCTGGGTTAGTTTTACTCATTACCTTTTCCACCACATAAGATCCAGTGAGTTGCAAATGTATTGAACCTTATAGTGAAGTTGTGCATACACCTCCACTGAAGCTTGCTTTCAGTCAAAATGCAGATTTGGGACTGTCCTAGAGATTTTGTTAGGTATATGTTGAAAAACAAGGATTTCATCTGCTCTGGTACACCACAAAGTCACCTGGACAGTGCTGTTGCAAGAAGAGTGTGAGACTGGAAAGGGATTAACCCCATTCTCTTACGAAACACCCTGCCGTACACCAGCTCATGGGGATGATTATCCCCTGCCCTCCAAAACCCTAAAGTCCTCTGAAGGTATTTTTTTTTTCAGTTGTAAAAGCAGAAGGAATTAATAGATGTTTTTGTGGGGGAGTATTGTCACGCACCCTGGGACAACTTACAAAGTTACAGAAAGCCTGCCAATATCATCTGAGGTTTATTTGTATAACATGCAAAAAGGAAACAAACACTGGCTATCTTAGAAACACTGGGGAAAATCCAGAGTTATATAAATGGGGGAGGGGAAAGAAAACTGGTGGAAGAAACTATTTTCCAGCTCCTAATGAGATATCTAAGACAGTTTTAAACATAAGGGAATTAAAAACTCCCAACATTTCTGAATCCTTGTCTAGCATTTGGGGTCTGGGACTGTGTTTCCAGGCTGGATAAGGATAAGGCAAGGGAAAAAACCAACAAATATTGTGACCTGCCAACAGTATCTTTGAGCATTGGCCACACAGGGAACCACTTAATGCGCAGCACCACAGGTGTTGTAAAAAGTGTTGGGAGAAGCACAAGATGGCAGGTGCTTCCTCTGGACAAAACTGTCTCAGAAGGCATATATTCATGTACAGGACTCCAAAAAAATCACTTTGGCAATTACAAGCCAACTTCCTCTGCCATATGCACCTAGACACATGATGATGCAAGCACTTGGGTGCATAAAGAGTTAGGACTTGGTATTATAAATATTAAATGTCATTTGCACTGAAGTCTTCATCAAAGTCTGTGGCAGAACAGAAGACGCTATTTACATAGGAAGCTCTTCATAGATTTATGGTACACTGAGCCTCGTTAACAATCTCATTCTCTAAATGTTACATTTTTATTATATATTTCAAATTCTTTTACTATATTTCTATCTACTTGTAGGGATACAAGTATTCTATTTACAAAGCAGTATTTATTTTAAAATAAAGCACACAATTTATCACTGCCTTTTCAGAGTGATGTCTAAACACCTTCTCTTTCCAGTGCACCCAATGGCTTTCATTTTTGCTCCTTTTCATGTCCAGCTGAGTGTCGTGGAGTACATGACCACAGGAAACACCACAGCACTAAGCTTTACTCAGCTGAACCTATCAGCAACAAAAAAGGTGGCTTGAAAATGCCTCTTCAGAGCAGCCTAAAGCTTGAGGTCAGCAGGAGTGTGCTGCTGCCACGTTCCTAGCAAAGGAAAGTTCTGGTCCCCCACATAAACCGAAGATGAAGAAACAGGGCACATCTGCCAATTGTGCCATGACACATAACACAGTGACTGACTCCCTTTGGAAATGGTTTACCCATGAAAGCAGCAACTAGAGATAATAAAGACACCAAATGTCAATTATTGGGTTCTAGGTCTGCCTGTACAGCCACTGCATAGCAGGGGAAGTAATTCACTGCCTGCCTGTAATACTATCTTACTATTTTGCTCGTATATAAACTAGTAGTTCTGTGAGGTATATCACATGCAGATCTACCATCCCGAAATTTAACACACAAGCCTGAGATCCCAGATTTCGTGCACATCAGAAAAACAAAAATAATGAATGTGTCAAATAGAAGAGTGCACAATGATACATCAAATGTGACTGATGTTCCATACATACAGTGAACAGTACAAAAACCCATTGCAAAACTTAAATTGTCACATATGGCAGGCACGGCTCAAAAATAAAAAGCAGCAGAACTGATGACTTTCTTCAGAAAGCAACTGCTTGGCATTAACACCCTACATCTCTGAACACTGAACCTGGAGGACTGAAGCACTGAGTTAGGTATGACAGTGACTTGGACCCAATCCCTTCTGGTCATATCCCTTCTGGAAGATGTTGGGTTTTGTTTTTTGTTTGGTTCTTTTTTATTTTTTTTAAAGCTGCACTTTCTACTCTTCTAAAAAACGAAGTAAAAAGCCAAAAGAACTATAAATAATGCCCAATGAAGGATAAGATCTTTCAAAAAATGATGATAAGGAAATGCAGTTTAAAATTTAGGATTCCTAAGATATTTTTCAGAAAAAAATTTGACCCAAGAAGTTCATCAGGTAGCTAGAAGGCACTAGTAGAAAAAAATCTGATCCCCTCTGAAGCTTACAATTGTTATCAAAGCATTTAGAGGCTATGAAAGAGCACCATGCTTTGGAAGAGTGGTTCAAAGACATTCATAAAGATGCTTCACTGTTTTAACATGGCACTTGGGCTCAGAAAGCAAGTCTGTTCCCTGACTGTCCTTGTCACTCACCCCTACTGCTCCATGCATCTAGGGGTGGCTGATCATAACATCAGCACACCACCTCTCCCTATGCATCTGAATTCACTGCTGAAATCCGAGACAGGCATTTGAAAGGCAGCACTGGACAGGCTCAAAGGAAACCACAGGGGTGAAGCAGCTGAACTCTCAAGTGTTGGAATGACAACCGCTTATTGGATCATCAGCAGTGAGCAACAATGATGCTACAGATACTGCACAAGCCTTGTGTCTCTCCCACATCTGCCTCACTCTTCCGTTACTGAAGCCACTGCTGTGAACAGCACCTCTCTGCCCTGCATCCTGAAAGTCAGAACACCAGGTATATAGCCAAGAATTTTTAAAAAAAGGGAATAAAAGATGAATGATTAGATAAGACAGAGTTTATAACATCAACATTGAGGCAGGACATGTATTTGTGGAGCTTTTCCTTACCTAATCACTAAGAAATGATGCAATTTAAAATGTTGTTGTCTTTACAGAATAGGAAGAGCAGCACAGTGGGAAACCTGAGTATGTGATGCTTATGTGTAAGTGATTCACCATGTGAACACTGAGAATGGTCCTAACTGCTTCCTGTGAGCTCTGTGTTCTATGCAGCTGCCCTGATTTCCAAATCAAATTAAATTTTGTCTCCAAATTAAAAATTGCTAGTACTTTCAAACTGCAGTTTGATTTTGTTTCTTGCAATACACAGCCATAAGAAAAGCATAGTTATTCTTCATGGTCAGTTCTTCTGCAACAGAAGTGTTTTTTTTTTTTTTTTCATTTGGATCACCATACAATACTGATTGCTCCTCTGCACTGAAAAACTGCTCTATAAAAAAAACCCCCAAACCACTACCCATACACACTGTCCATGACATCATCTGCTTTCAATTAAAAGTAAATAGCAGCACAAGCTAAAATTCACTTAGGAGATGGTCACATTAAGCCAAATCTACACTAGTGAAAAGAAATCCTCTAAGAATTATTATGAAAAACAGTTGTTACTATTAGGATTCAGCCTCCTCCCAGCTATCAGTCACAAAGGGCTTAACTGCTTCCTTTCATGTGTTAGTTTAACGTTCTAAGTAATAGGCTATGACACTTCCCTTGTGCTGATGCCTGGTCACAAAGGGATGTCAGCTCTTTGCACTGCCTGTCTTTTCACACGCAGCCCTGTTAATTCAAAGACTCAACACATTAATCCTATGTGCACTTTCTGTTCTTTCAGAGACACCCCGCATTCTGCCAGGCTGCAGACTAATGTTTTTCGCTTCTTCACAGTTCACTCCTCCAGGAGGCACACACAGAAAGTTGTCACCTATTATGCTAACTATTTCGTGCTTTGCCTTTTTATCAGTTTTGAAATACCTTCACACTTTCATTCTATGGAGGTGGCAGAGACATGCCAGCTTCTGAACTGATCACCCACTGCTGTGATTAGGTTTAACCTTATGCTTGATTTTAATTTTCATGGCCAGATCATGTAGTTTGGAGACCAAATGTTTGTCAAGGTAAGTCATCCTCCCGGTCTACTTTCACACCTTTACAATTAGCAGCCTAGCCAATTCAGTCTCCTTATCTGTTTTGTTTATAAAACCATTCCTATGTCTTATTTATTAAAAAAAAACCCAAAACCAAACCCTAAACAAAACACAAAGTATATAAGGAAATGCAGATTAAAAAAACAATTGGTTAGGACTTTATGGAGATCCTTTTTGATCAAGCTCTTTTAACATCTGCTGCCTTCCCACAGTTTTACAGCAAGAAACAGGTAAGTTTCTCGAAAGTTTCTCCTGTGAGCTAGTGAAATTCATGTATGCCACAGCCTGAAATTTTACACAGCGAAATGTTACAGTTACAGTTGTCTAGAGATGCACATGAGAAAACAAGCATTTTAAAAGATGATTGTTCTAAATACTCCTTTAAGCACACAAATGTACATCATTTAAGCTTTCTTTGCATCACATATCTGGTAAAGGAGAGGTAGAATTAGCGGCACTAAAACCTCCCTGGGTTTCTCCCTGCCACTAGAGAAATCCTACCTTGTACTCCCAGGTAGGATTTGTACAGAAGGTCCTGTTGAGTAGACACCAAAGATCAGCCAGGCAGCAGATAATTCAAAGCTAATACAATAAAGACCATCCAAAGAGCAATATCTTCTCAAGGAACTAGTCCCACTACCTCTAATTTCATGTGCCAAACCACTTCAGCAGCTAAGGTGAGTAGACAGAGATTTCCCCATGGCTTACATTACTGCATAGTGCAAAGACAGCTGAATACTGAGGGTGAATGGACTACTGTACCACTTCAAAGCAGGAGATCTGGAGCAGAAGCTATGACATACAAAATGTATTAGTGCAATACATTAGGAAAGATTAACCCTTGAACCAAAAGATAGAAAAAATATAGAGCATTCTAAGATTTTTTTTTAAAAATGAAGTTTTAAACTTTATGCAGTTCTTGTTGAGGTTTCAATCAGTGTTACACTTCTTTTCCCCAAGTTTGTACCCCTGAGTCAAACATTTAATAAACATTGTACAGTAGGTACAGAAATTAGTGTCTAGTTCAAAAGCAACAGATTTGAATGGCCATTGCTTTGCAAGTCTTAAACAGTGACAATAACCTTCCATACAGGAGTAGAAAAAAACCAGCACTCTCATTTGTTCTTCGTTTATAACCAGGTAAAAGATCTCAACAGTTTCCTACCACATTGTTTCCATGCCTTAAGCTGAGATTTGCTATAAATTAAACCTTCAGTAAGGAAATCTGTTGGCCCTGCATCATTTGAGTCTGCACGGTTGAGAACAACTACAACAAAGCAAAGCAATCTTTCCAAGTTAAAAATTGCATGAGACCATGTTAATCTTGGAGCACTATGTGAAGGTAGGCAGAGTTCTTTGACTATAATTATCAGGGGTTTTAAATTCAAAACCCCTTACATCCAATATATTTTACTAAAGTAATAACTAAATTGCTATAATTTTGGCCTCTCAGCCTCTATTACAATGGAATATTAACACTTTGACTAACAAACATGGTAACATTCAGCTCATTAGAACTTCTGCTGACTGTCTCCAAGAATAATTCATGCCTTTTGCACTTTTTTTCTTCCTTTCTTTGCAACATCAGGAATAAAAGCTTATTCAGAAGGCAGGTTCACATGCAGTGAGGACTCACTGTTAATCATTTGGTTTGTTCTGAAAAAAGTGTGTGAAGGACCACGCTGTGTTAATGGGTTTAGGAGAGTCTTCATCATCTTTTGGGGGAAGCAGAAACTGTCGGGAATTAATTGAACATGGGCTGCCAAAAGATGCATTTTCATTGTTGCTTTCAACAGATCCAGGAGAGTCTGGAGTGCCCATGTTCCAGGCATTTGTGTTTGCTTGAGGTCTGTAACCTGCAGTTTTATCCAATTCTTCCTCCACAGGTGAATGACCCTCTATTTTCAGAGCACTGATAGAGAGCTGCATTTGTGGCTTATAGCCTGCTGTAGTCACTAAGTCTATTTCTGGCTCCTCCTCTGGTTTAATTTGAGGCTGATACATTGACTGGATGTCAATGTAAACCACCTGAGATGACCCCCCAGGCTCATCTGTAGGGGGATTTGAGATCTCCTCTTCAATGATAGGGGGGCAGTAGGACACAACAACGTGGTTCTCCATTTCTGATTCAGAGCCATCTTCAGGCACAGTGGTCTCTGCTGCTGGGGACATCATCTCTGTGTCTTCAATCTTTGGAGCTGTAGACTGTGTTTCCACCACTTCAACACTGTTGGGGGTGCATGGATTCATTTCCAGTGTTTTAAGTGTCTTATTGCCCTGAAATGAGAAAAAAGGAGAAGGGGGAGACACTAAGCTAAAAGATATGGAAAAGCGGAAAGCAACGACTTGCCCAAATTACAGCAGTTTGGTGGCTTGTGGATGGTTCTCATCCCAGGGCCACTAGTGCAACACAGTAAAAAAGCTCCAAAAACCAGTGTTTATAATTTTCTGGCTCACATTCCTGTAAATGTTAGAAGTATTTTATGCAAATTAAATAGACTTGAGATCTTGCAGTAGGTGTTCAAGAACTCTCCCCAAATATCATCTTTGTACAACCCATTCCAGAAGGCTGTTTAAATATTATGCCTGTCTCCAACTAGTGTCTACCAGGAGGATGTGATACAGCAGATCTCCTTACTTTCTGCTTCTTTTAACACTTTGACAAAGATGGGTGTGTTACTTGCATATTGTTATCAGGTACTAACACTTCTCATTAGCTGGAAGAAGACAAATACAGCACCCCTTTCCTAGCTCAAACACTGCAAGTAACTACATTAATAACTACAAAGCTCTAGATAGCACCTGACAGAAGTTACTCAGTAAATTGGCTTGTTTCCCCCTGCCACAGAGTTTTTTCCTACAATTGGAACAGATGAGTCAAAGTTTGCAAAAGAATTCTCCAACTTGTTTTATCTTTCAGAGACTTAAAATACTACACTTAAAATAAGGGTTACCTCACAGATGTTCCTCTGAAACTGCAGTGCCTTACTGTTCTCAGGATTCGGGATTTCTGGATAAAATGTTTCTTTAATCCTTTAAAGAGGAAAGAATAAACTATTATAAAGATAGCAAGGCCTGAAACAGATTGTGAATACACAAAAGGAGTCAGAATGCTTTACTTTAATTCAGAACACTGAAGACATCTGGTGCAAAGATTTAGTGTGTTGAACTTTCACTGAGTATAATGGAAAAAACAGCAACCCTTTTTTTTTTTTTTTTTGAAGTTGGGAATTTAATATGCCACATTTACTAAAAGTTGAAGATGGTATGTCCGTCTTTGTTTGTAGAGGGCACACAAATTACAGTATGTCACCAGCTTATTTCCATTTGGGAACTATTTATAAATGGTGCTCACTGGAAGACAGGCTTCTGTAAAAGCTTTTTGCATTCCTCCCTCTGACCTCTCTCCAACCCAGCTTCTCCCTCACCTTCCACCTTGGGTGTTTTGCCACCCATCCACCTTTAAACAAAGCCCACTAACATCTTTGGGTATTCAGAGAAAACAAGGAGTAACTAAAATCATGGAAACGTCTAGCACTGAGGCAAACACTTCCAGGAAAAGATAAGACCCCAAGGCAGGCAGTTACCATTCCCTCTTTCGGTAGCAGAAGATGCTGGCCAACACTCCAAGCAGCACCACCACTGCCACAGGGATGAGAATTGCAATGATTAATCCTACAGCTGGGGGATAAGAAAAGAAAATACAGTAAACAGATATCCAATGTTACCAGCAAGTTTTATGCCTTTTCTAAAATTCCCCCCAATTAAAGACTATTCCATTAAACTCAGCTAGTGCAGTGGTCTGCAAACAGTGACCTACACCATCACCCTTACCCTTTGCTAGAAGGACAAAAGTCTATCCACAGACAGATTCAGTGATAACTACAGGAATCAGCAGATATTTCTCTCTGGTTATTTATTACAAAAGGTTTCATATGCACCACAAGACTCATTGCTACTGTAATTCTGTTCTCACTAAGCACTTGCATTGCACTTTTATGCTACCTGAGCTGGCCAAGTTTCCAGTAAGGGCTCTTCTAGGCCAACAACTAAGTGCATAGACAGCATTGTCTTTTATACGTTTTACAATCCATGGGGTTTAGCTCCGATACATCCCCACCGCCTTCTTCCATTGACATTAAATGCCTCAAGCTTGATTTTTCATGTATTTTAGTTGTACCTAGTATTTAGCCTTTCACAGGAAATAAATACTTGTTTCCTCTCATTCTCCAAAACCAATCTCTTTTTCTCCTTTTTTTTTTGTAATTGTCTTTCTGTTTTTGCTTCTGTCAAGGGATCAATAAAACTGAATTCAAAGCAGAAAAGCATCTGTTTACAACTCTGAAACTGATAAATATTTCCACAATGTCTTTCTTCTCACCATGTATTAGCAGATATCCATCATGGGAAACCTGACAAAAACAATTGGCTGTCTGAGAAAACTAAGCTCAGACTCCATTATATTTAGCGGTAGAAGTTATTTTTTATGCATACGCTACCATGAACTACAAAGTAGCTGTAATAGGAAAGGATCTTTCCTTTACTCTGAGCCATTCTGATTCTTGTATTTATAAATAACCAACTAAATAAAGGGAAGAATTAGACTGTAGGCCCAAACCACCTACAGGACCAGAAAAAAACCCAAAAACCAACAAAATAAACTCAGCTTGATATACATTGTACAGCCCCTATGCTAAAGGCAGGGATATATCTGAACAGGGATAATCAACTTACAGTCCTCCTTTGTCACCACATAGAGGCTGTTTGGAGGGCTCAACCCACCAGCAGTGTAGGCTTGTAGTTCCAGCTGGTAACTCGTTTTGCCTTGAAGATCAAGTATTTTCATAGACTTCTTTGTTAAGTCAGTGATATTGTTAACTTTAAGCTCTGGATTCCCTGTTTGTTTGGAAGCAGTAAGAAAAGCGTAACTTTGCAAGAAATTATTCAAAAAGACAACCTCATCTTCAGCAAAACTTTGTTGAAGTGAGCAGATGATACCAGAAGAACAATCCACGTAAGGGAAAACTGAAATAAAGAACCCTAGCAAAGCTGCTTGCTTACACAGCTCTAAACAGCACAGGAGTGTGGTGCTGCCGCTGCAGATTGACTTAATTTCCTTACCCTCCTGCTTGTCCTCTTATGAATGTGAGTCAGGCTTCAGTCCTGACCGGACAGGCACTGGAAGAATATACCCTATTAAATATAGCCATGTAACCTCCACACCTCATCTACCCAGGGTATCTGAGCACAGGACAGCATGACACATTGCCACTTAGTCATTGCCTTACTTTAAGCCCCAGTGACACAGGGCTTTCCAACTTTTGCTTTATGTTAAAAAACAACTAGGCTAATCACACAAGGAGCTGATTATTTTAAATGCCATTGTCACATACCAGGGGCCAATTATAATGGTGAGTAATGCAACTGAATTATTACAAAAGCATCTTTTTTATTGAAGTGAAATTAAATTTTAAAAAAGAAAAAAAGAAGTATGTAAGCAAGGAAGTTGCAATCTACACAATTAACATACCTGATTCTGAAAGTCTGGGCTTTAAAGCATCTTTTTCACCTTTTGCAAAGGAAAGAAGATATCCTTTTAAAAACCCTCGGCATTCTTCAACAGGAATGTCTTCCCATTTTACCAATATAGAATCTGAAGAAGTTTCTTCAACAATAAAATTTGGTGCAGTTTTTGGAGCTGTACGGAGAATTATGAAGTAAAAAACCAGTAAGAGATTACCTTATCATAAAATGCTGAAACCATGTAAATATTTCATCAGTTTTATTTTGGAGCTAGCATTTTCCAGTCTTTTCTGCATGACTCCTCACTGTAAAGTATATGTGAAAGATTTAGCAGGACGTGCTACAAAAATACAACTATGT
The DNA here is from genome assembly GCA_013186435.1 of Turdus rufiventris. Taxonomy (NCBI): domain Eukaryota; kingdom Metazoa; phylum Chordata; class Aves; order Passeriformes; family Turdidae; genus Turdus; species Turdus rufiventris. The sequence goes on along the minus strand of PYHW01009189.1, from coordinate 4,613,606 downwards.
TGGACTAATTGTTAATAATTACTGCAGTATTAGCTACTGAGAGGTGCTAGAAGAAAAAATAATCTTTGGTCAGCCTTCTTACAGATCCATACATGTAAATACCCTTCTTCCTGCAAGAAACTCCAAAAGACTGTATAATCATTCAGAGGATATGTATTAGCTTTACAGGCTTTAACTCTGTGACTTCATAGCTTCTTAAAACTAAAAAAACCCATATTCCTACCATCTCAGCTTAAAAGAACTACTCTGAGCAGTTTACACAAGTCCTTAATCCAATACCTGAAGCCTGCTGAAAGTGTTACTACAGATAATGCATACAGTCCTGCATAACATCAGGACTTAGTCTGATATTTGGCTTTGATCCAGCAGGGCTGAACTCACGATTAAGAATGCATCCATTTTTCTCTTGATGGTTATCTGTCCAAAGGCAAATCTGAAGTTTGAGAATGAGTCTAGGTTCTTGTGCATTTCTCAGTTCCTAAGTTTCTTCTGCACATTCAATGCATTTTTAGTCTCTCAAGGTCTTTATAACTTTATAGCTTCTGTCTGATCTGTTCATAGCACACATGGAAAACTCTTCTGGGAAACCTTTCAGAATTTTTTCAGAGATACAAATGGCTGAAAATTGAGTTTCTGGTAAAATTGCCTTAACCTCACCTTCAACCTTAGCAATGAAATAAACAATACCATTCCCAAGGACTCAGATTATGTCAGCAGCTCAGTTTTCTAGACAAACTATTTTAGCAGAAAACACATTAAACTTCAAAGTGAAATAGGTGCTGTAGTTACAATACTGCTGTGGTGCTAAAGGTTAAAGTCATGTCCAGACATCTGGGAAAAGAAAGCATTCAGACATTAATGCATCTTCAGGCCAGCAAAGCTCAGCACTGAGTCAAAACACCAGTGACCCAGACACGGTTGGTGTGGGACAAAATACAAGGGCAATTCTCAAAGTAGTCTGTGCTCTAGGATCTAGTTTAGATCTTAAAAAGTTATTTAAAACAGAATTGTTATGGATACTTTTTACATTTGTTGAGCTGTACCAAATGTGCTTGCAAGTTTACTTGGCCTTGATAAATCAAAGAAGTTGCCCCCTCTTGTGTAGAAGGGACTATGGTCATGTGCTTCAAATTATGGCTGTGAATTGCTGTGACACTCTGTGCCACCACACAAGCTGGAGAACACAGGGTTATTGCATATGCTTAGAACTGGAAGTGGATGGAGAAATGCGTTAGAGTTTTACACAGAGAACAGAAGAGAACTGAAGTCAGGAGTACTGCATGGGGATTCTGGTCTCAGTCTTCTTCTGCCAATACCAAGCTAAAAATAGACACAAACTTAGTTCACTTTGTAGAGATCTTGAATGATAAAAGTGCACTTACGCAGCTCTTTCATATACCCAGTTATGTTTTTCAACAACTGATATCCCATGGATTTGCAGCCATACAGAGAAAAGTTGTATCTCACACCAGGTTTGAACAGAGCTGCAAGAAAAAATTGCTGTAAGAATATTTCACTCCAGAAGAATGATACTTTTAGACTTCACATGATGCAGACATATAAATACATATTAAAAAATTACAAAGTATAATTCCTACGAAAGCTATGCCATCAGATGTGGTTTAGAAGCAGTAACCAAATCTGGCTCCCAGAGAAAGCTTAGTACAAAACAAAGAGGATTCAAAACAAGCTACTCAAATTGCATAAATTGCCCTTTCCATGGGGAAACACAAACTGAAGTTACCAGAAATAATCCCCTTCCTTTCCTCCCACAGCAGCCTCCTGTAGGTCCTGCCTCCTCAGAAACACAAATTCATTTTGAAATAACCAGGCTTACTCAAGCAGCAGTACAAAAAATACGCAGAAAACTCTCAAAAGTGACAGTGAAGCAACTTAGCAATGAACTTCAGTTCTGAACTGACTTTAGAAAACACAGTCAAACTTATGCTTCCCAGTTCATTGGTGGAAGCACAGATATTTGACGCTATAATGTGTAAATAATTTACCCCTTTCTGGGATTTTCTTAAGTCAGGGCTGTACACTACTTTCTAGACTTTTTCTAAACAAGATATCACTGTGAAACTACACAGAAGTCAACTGGTTTTTTGCAAGAGTTTGGGTCGAGCCCGAGAGATTCTCCTAGCAGGACAAAGTGCAGAGGTGGATTTGCCAGCTTGAGCCTCAGCCCAGCAGCTGGATAAAGCACACAGGGGTCACATGCTGCAAGAACCATCCCAGTGAAGAGCTCAGGAGTAAAGCAGTGCATCACTGGACAGACACAGTATTGTCTGCTTAATAAAAAAGAGCAATCTCTAGCTAGCAGAAATGGAAACAACCTGGACAAGTGTTGCAATTACAGAGAGAAAAACATATTGCCCCCACCCTCCCAGGTCTCACTCCCCCTCAGCTTCCCTATATACACAGTTCTAAGTTGTTTTATTGAATGGAAATTTTAATACTAAATTCTTCTACAAGGCAAATATATATCCTTACAGACAGCAGAGAGAAAAATCCCACATCTTTAATGGGTTCTCGCTTTCCTCTTCTGCTGCTACTAGTCCCACCACAGCTGAATTTCATTTCCCTGATCTGCCCACCAGCATCTAGAGACCTGGAATGTGCCCTTTTCCAGGAAATTTCAATAGTTGACAGCAAGCCAACACATGGAGGTCACACTTAAAAAAATCTGCCTCATGTAAAAACAACGGATTAGTCTTCTCCCATCCTGAGTAGCACTGTTTATGCTTAGAATCCAAATAAAACCCCAAACTCTAGATTAACCATTATGCATTAGGCTGAGTTAGGAAATTGTGGGGTACAGCTAAAAGAGGTAATTTCAAAACAGTTAATAAACACAGGATGATAAAAGTTAAGTCAAAACTGATATTTGGATTTGGCAAAACTGTGTAAGAAATTAAAATAAACATAGTACCAAGAAGAATTTCATTTATTTACACAAGTACACAGCATTCAAATGATCTGCAACATATAGCTTCTTGTGCTTTTATTCCACTTGCTGCTCAGGAGCTCAACTAGAAAGACTCACAAGATATTATTTATGACTTACCAGACTTTATCACTACACTTGTTGTATTTGAAGGAAATTTCTGCCAGTCCACACTACAGGGTTCAGACCCAGATGAATGACACCATTTTACTATGTAGCCACACGTCATGTTGGGGTAAGAATCCCAAGAAATATTAATTCCATTCCCCATTGCCACGGCCTGATCTGTTGTGACATTGTCTGCAACAAAGATGACACAAAAATCCATCAAAGAGCGGACACTTATCTATAGCCCAAGATGAAAGCAAGCCTTCCAGCCACAGCACAATGGCTTTATAAACAGCAGTCATTTCTAAGAATGAGAGGCACGAGTGAACTGTAAAATTCGAAGCAGTGCACTCAGCCAAGCTTCCTGGAGTGCTCAGAATCAGACATAGCCTGCAGCAAATCCCTCAGTCAGCCTTAAGTATGATGACGAGAAATGCAGCAGCTCAAGACTGGCTTAAAAAGCACTTTTTCAAGGTAAGGATTTACAGCAGATGTCAGGTTCAAATATGAATTGACACCAATCTGGCAGGAGCCTCCAGCTATAAATTCCTGCTGTCATTTCATCAAATGGTTTGCTTTGTGTTTCTTTCAACGTGTCTTGCTGTCACTCGCCCAACCATAGACAACCATTTTTCATGGAGAATCAACAGCAATAATCATGTCCCTGGTGAACTTTATGGAGGCTTCAGTCTACCAAGGGTAAATTATACAAGAAAGGAAAAAAACAATTAAAAAAAAAACCCTTTGCCTTTAATCTATTTTTCTTGTTTCTGATTATCAAAGGTTTAGGTGCCCTTGAAATTATCAGATCTGGGAACAGCTTCCGATTCCTGCAGCTGCCCTCCATGGCTGTCCATCAGATGGGACCCCGCAGAGCTAAGGGATGGTTTCCAAAGGCCATCACAAAAGTGGTGACCCCATGACAGATCTGCAAAAACAATCTCAGGGTTTCAGTTTTCCTTTTTCAGTGTTCTCTTTTATGCTCCCCATTGAGTCTATTATTTCATTTTATTAAAGCCATAAACTATGGAAGGCTGAAGGGCAAGGACAGTTTTTAAAAATTAGTGCTACGAAAACTTTATTCTCACAGATGCACTGTGAATGTCAAGGGACTGTCTATTTCTAAATAATCTTAACATACAGTTAAATGTAAATAATCTTAACATACAGTTAAATGTACAATTCTTTTGTAGCTTGTTCATGGCAAGACACATGAATAAAAAAAGCAAATCAACTCTGCAAGGGCTTTGATATTTTTCCCAGAAAAACTACTATGCATCCAGTGAAATGATATTTCTATGATGCTGGAAAACATCATTTTTCTAATTAGCAGAATTTAATTTTTCTATTTACAGAAAAGAGTTTTTTACTGACAACAATCACATACTGTCTAAAAAACACTTAAATACACCACACTCCTCCTATTTTCTGAGCTAGATGACTAGAAATTTACCATGGGCAGTACTGCTCATTCTGCTGTATTTATAGCTGCAACCTAGAGTAGAAGAACAAATAACTACTAGTACTAGAGTACTACTGTGGTAGGGGAGGCTGGGTCAACCAGATTACATGTCCCAACTGACAGAGCACTTTTCAGAGACAGTGACAAATTAATTATGGCAGTGTATCCTTTGTTTGTGTTTTCAGTTTTTTCAGAAAACCTCAGCAGATCTTCAACTTCAGACCCTCTACTCTCTTATGGACATTAAAAGCACTTACAGACTGCACACAGGAAGCAGCCAGAAAGAATGTCTGGGCAAAAATGTCATCCAGTTCTTTGAATGAGTCATCTTTTATGACTCCAGTCAGTGACTCAATTCCTATACCAACTTGGGAGCAAATCTTTAATGAGTACAAGTTGGGTAACACCAAAGGGAACCTCAGACATCTAAGAGAAAGCTAAAAATGAATGCAAAGCTCTAGCTGCCATCAGCTATCCCATACCACAAACCTCTTACAGAGACTTCTTTGACTCCCAGAGCGTCAGTCTTCCTCTGCTGAAGGAGAGCTATAGAAGCATTTAAAATCAACTGTCCCATAAAATGACTTTTCCCTCCGAAGAGCACACTAAGAATATACTACCAGGTATTAGCATTGGTGCTGTGCTCACTTCTGGGGTCCTCAGGACAAGAGAAACATGGAGCTCCTGATATGGTCGAGTGGAGAGCAGCAAAGATGATTAAGGGACTGGAGCACCTCTCTTAGGAAGAAAGCCTGAGGGAGTGAGCCTGTTCAGCCTTAAGCAAGAGGAGACCTTATCAATGCCTGTAAGCACCTGCAGGGAGTGGTCAGAGCATGGATCAAGTTCTGCTTGGAGGTGCTGAGCAATAGCACAGAAACACATGCACAGGAAGTTCCACCTGAACATGAGGAATAACTTTTCTGTGCAGTGACTGAGCACTGGGACAGATTGCCCAGAGAAGCTGTGGAGTTTTCCTAACTGGAGATAACAAGCACCATTGAGACACAATCCTGTGCCCTGTGCTCTACGATAGCCCTATTTGGGTGAGGAAGTTGGGCTGTGGATTCTTCCTGCCCTAATCAGTGATCCTTTGTTTTGGAGAAGCACAAGAAACATTGTATTTCACATGGTTTTCCTTAACACAGAAACAAACTTGTTTTTTCAATTCACTGTGAATCTCAGCCACAACACATTTCTTCCTTTGAGAGATGGCCATGTCTTATCAGAACCTGAGTTGCCCACAACTAACTGTGACACCTGTTCTCCACGTGGGCAAGTAGAAGCAGACCCATGAATGCTCCTGGCAAACAAGCAGGTATGGATATAAATCTGTCCTCCAGATCAGCCAGATCTGGAGCTAGTGGTTTGGGCTTTGGGAGATTATACTGTCTGGCATGCAGGATGCATGGATTCTCAGTAACTGCTTTGCAATATTATCTACTCTCCAAGGTTAGGAGCAAAAAATCATTACCTTGCTCAGCTACTTTGCTTTACAAAGCCCTCAGCAATGGTAGCAGTGTTTTAATTGGTAAATAAAGCCCCACCTCCTTTTCAAACACTGGCTCCCTATCACAAGGATGCCAACACTTTACCAACCAGTCCAATTAATATTCTCCTGCAGAGCTCACTGGTATTGAAGTGACAATTCTCGCCTTAAAAAGCCACACAATACCTCTAAAACGTCTGAATCACTTTAGCATGTAACACTTCTCAGTGTCTCAATAAGAACACACAAATATACTGAGCTCCTTAAATATCAGGGATCCGGACCAATGTTTTTGAAGCCTCATTCTTGTTCCTGAAAAGTGCAAATAGCCGTAAAGACTGTACATTAAATTGTTTATTTTATATAAACAGCACAATTAATTGGTGAGATACTACTCTAAAAGCAAAGCAGCATTTTTTTTCCCCACCCAGCAGATTTGTGTGGGAAAATGAACACAAACAAAAAACCCCATTATTTTTCAATTAATGAACTCTCCCAGGTATTCTCCAAGCTTTGAAGGTGTCCAACTCTCAGCTGGGAGCACTCACCACTTGGAAATTCCACACTTGTTATCCTTGAAGGGGGAGATGAGCCCGCATTGTTTCTGGCTACAACGCTAATCACACAATCACTCTTTCCAAGTTTTATCTCAGTACTGTTTGAGGGTTCCAACACTACTTTACGCTCCAGTAGTGTATCTAGCAGGTAGCAGGACACTTCATGAGACACTATTATTCCATTGCTTTCAGAAGGGGATAAGGGCTATGAACAGACAAAGAGCACATTAAAACCAAAATGCAATATATAGAAGACATAGAATAATATGAATTTACTGTTCCTGATCTAGTCTGATGACTTTTCAAGACTATAAGGCAAAAAAGTAACTGAAGTGTGACTTTGAGAATTAACATGAAAGTTCATAAGTTTTTAATTTTCAACTGAGATGTATAAAACATTTAATTCTTCTTGTGAAATGCTTCTCAAAGCAGTGTTTAAATTATAAAACTTTAATAGCATTCTTATTTGGGGAAAAATATTTGTCTCAATGGATGGTTCTATAAAACATTAAGAAAAGTAGCCTGGTTTATTGACTATAAATTTAACTACAGTAATTTCATGACTACAAGGCACACACTTTTGACAAAAATTTTCTCCCAAACACGGAAGTCTGCCTTATAGTCCGGTGTGCCTTATATGATGGACAAAGTTCAGAAATTTGCAAACCCGGAAGTGAGAGCTGCGAGCTGTGGGGGGAGCTGGCAGGGCCATGGCTGCCAGGTGGAGGTGGGGCCGCGGGGCCGGGACTGCCGTGGGGCCCGCGGGGCTGTGGCTGCTGGCTGGAGGCAGGCCCAAGGCTGCCAGATGGAGGCGGGGCCTCGGCCAGCAACTGCGCTGAGGGACCTGGGGGCGGATCCTCGCTGAAAATAAAAAAAAAAAAGTATGCCCTATAGTCCGGTGTGCCTTATATGATCTACAAAGTTGCAAAATTTGCCAACTCCCGGGGGTGCGCCTTGTAGTCGGGTGTGCTGTATGGTCGTGAAATTACTGTAATTTATAAACGTGTAAGTAAATAGTTTTTAGTACAGTTATATTACATATTCTTTTATGTGTCCAATCTACCTTCCAGAAGACTATTAGGCTTTCACCAGAAGGACTTCTTTCTCTCCAGACGTCTGGTCCTCTTGCAGGAGCTAAAGAAAAAAATAAGATGATAGTTTTCTTCCCCAGTTGCACAGTTGCCAGTATACTATCTATTGAAAATTAGTTTTTTTCAGATGACTAATTTTAAGTTCAACATTTCATCATCAAGAGTTAGATGAACTTACGGGCTTCTGATGTTGTCTGCTCCACTCCCCTGCTCCAGTCACTCCACCTCCAGAAGTGGTCAGCAGCTGAGCAGCGCACCCTGAACTGGTACTTGGTGTCAGGGTGCAATTCATTCAGCTGAGCTGTGTAAGTTGAAGATTTCCAACCAGGCATGGAGACATTCTGCTGTTAGAAATTTACAGAAATTGACATGATACATGTATTTTTTTTTTTTTTTCTTCTAGACTACACTAGGAGATTGTTAGTCAACACCTAAAACGTTGGTGATTTTTGTCCTCCAAAAACAGTCACAATGTCAAAGCTGCAATCAAGCTCTATGAAGAAAAGAGTGGGAAAAAAAAAGTCCCATGCAGTCACCCTGGAAAAAACTTCAGAGATCTACCAAAACAAAGTTCTATACAGACAGAAATTGAAGCATACAGCAGGCAGCACCTTTGAGATGTAAAGTGTGAAAAGGAGAGGTAACACGGATGATTCCTCATGAGGGTGAGCTCTGCACACAGTAGCAGGTGGGTGTTTTCCATCTATCCCATACAGTCCCCCTCTCTCCCATATGCAGCAAACCTGCTCACAAGGGGTAGGCCAGGATTCTACTGTTCAGAACCCACACTTCCACTGAGCACATCAGACTGTGGGGACAAAAGCCTTGTTCCTATGAGATGCACAGAAGTATACTAAAGACAATATGTGTGAGCAGGATGTTTATCATGCAGTCTGCTGCCTTCATTTTTCCTTCAAAAATATAGTATCCAGGTGATCTCAATTCACAGCTCTTATGACAGGACTAGTCTTTCCTATTATTCTGTGTGAGTCTAGACAGCATTTCAGTTTCACAATTACTTAAAGAAATCCTAAGCCTGGGAATATTATTTACTGAATCTAATTATAACACATGTGCATCACAGCTGCCAAACACTGGACTCCGAGTGACTTTAAGATGCAGCTAACTGCATTTCTGAAGCCAAATGACAACTTGAAAAATACTAGAAAAGCCAAATGACAACTTGAAAAATACTAGAAAAGCCAACAATCTCTCATACGGACAGAAACACTTTTGAAAACATCCTCAAAATGACATGTAAAACCCCATAACAATTTCACGGCTACTTTTGTGACAGGGAACTCCTAGAGTCTTTTTTTATTAAGCAACCGGCAATCATATAACAAAGCTGCAAAAGCTTCTTCCAAGCTGTTTACTGCATACAAAATACCTGTGGGTGAAGGCTCTGATAGAGGTAAAGGGAATCAAACTGCTGTGGAAGTGGAAGTCCTGACCCTCTCCCACTATCACAGATAATTGATGCAGTAGCAGGGTTCCCAAACCAAACCATGTCCCAGGTTTTGAGCTGCATATTCCAAAAATATCTGAGTTCCTTTTGTAGTACCTAATCTCTGGTATTACTTAACACATGTTACTACAATGAAAATAAAAAAGCTTAAGGCTTCTGCTCTCATTAAGTGCTTTGAAAGTATTTTAAAAATACTCTTTCAGAGCATGCACCCTATTATTTTCGAGGCATGTACATAATGATTATCTTCAGTCCTAGCTGCATCATTTCTGTGGCTTGATTTATGTTATTCAAGGCTGTGCTTAACAGCTGTGCCCAGCTGGCAACTAAATGCAGAGGGTAACAGAATACTGCTAAAAATCAAACAAGCATTGCAAAATGAAGCCTCTGAGGTTAACTCAAATAAAAAATTCAGGCTCTGGACATCACAACCTACCTGAGAGTTCACTATGTGCCTGCTTGAAATGGTCAGAGATATGTATGCACAAAGAAACTGCAGGTAAACCTCAAGCCAGCTGAAAACACACTTCTTACTAGGCACATCACCTACACTCAGTGTCTGATGCTGGCATCTAAATTAGACTCCTAAGCTCCTCTGACAGTCAGCAGAGTAAATATGCAGCTGCAGTCCATGATGCAAAGCACCAGGCAGCACCTGGAAGCCTGACTGGCTGAAGATCTGAACCCCACCCAGAAATACCACCTTCTGCTGTGCTGCAGAGGTCCTCACTGGAGTTTGCCTACTGATACATCCCATGGGATGTTACTGATGTTTCCCTATCCTGCCTCTACATCACTGACACATGAGCACATTTAGTAGCTGCCTATTATGGCCACATGCATGTCATCTACTGACAGCAAACAAATGAACTGTTCTCTGAGGTAAAAAATAAGGGACAAATTAAGCTGCACACTTCAAGATCTGAAACAGCCAGTGTAGAAGTCTGCAGGGCAGCAAAGCATCCTGGAACAAGTGTGTGTTAATACAGCTTGCCCCAGGAAGGACAAAGCAGTAGGACTGTTACCTAAAAGATCAGCATAAAGCATTATGCACCCCTTTCAAGTATCAAATAACATAATTTGCATAATTTGACTTTTCTTTAGTGTTCAAAACAAAAAATACCCCAATCAACCAAAATAGGCAATAATAGAGATAAGCAGGAACTTTTCTGATTTTAGTAAATTAATTTCTATTCATTACTACATCAACAAATTAATAAGATCATCAGAATAAAGCTCTTAGTGAGAAAAGAATTTGAAACATAATTAGTTCTGTGAAAAAGATCAGCATTTGTTAAAAAAAAATTGTCTTTTAAAAGCAACACTTACCAATTTTCTCTCAGAGTGACTACTGCTAATTTCAATTTGACACAGAAGTCTGATCTCAGCAAAGCTGCCATTTATAAACCAACGCAGTTGGATGCTTGTAGAGTTGTTCTCAGTAACAGTTAACTTTTCTGGGGTTTTTGGATGAACTTAAAAAGAAATAAAAAACGCTCAGTTGTAAGAAGAATCACACTTACTTTAGTTCAGAAAAATCTTATTTTAGAAGATTAGAGAGAGACAGAAGGATAAATGTTTCAATCAGCAACTGGGAAAACTGATGCTGAGAAAGCACCTGAAAGCAGTCTCATTGCAGACTCTCTTATCAGCCATCAAACATGGAAACAGATTTACAAAGACTGAGTGTAATGCACACTTGATAAGGAGTTGAGACACAGAAAAACATTTTACCTCTTACTGATTTATTAAAAAAGTGAAACACCAGCTATTTCCACTGACCACAAGTGATGGATGAAATTTATTCAACTTTACTCAACCTCTGTAAACTTTTTTAGTGAGGACTTAAAATCTGCAGATCTGGACAAAGGAGGATTCCTAAATGACCCCACCCCAAAACTCCCTTCCCAGAATTTTTCAATAATATTCAGCACCAACATGTACAGCTGTCAGAGAAAAAAAAAACTACTGTTGGATTTGGTCCAGATACCTTAAGGAACTATGTACTGTGCTTGTAGACAGTACAGGAAAGAAAGAAAAGGAAACAGTGTGTGAAACAGCCCAGTTTATAATTAACAGAATCAGGTTATGTTTTTCTCAGCTCTGTCAATTTACTCTGACAATTCTCAGGCTAGTTAAACTGGGACCTACCTGGAATTAAAAAAAAAAAGCACTATCCTCATATTTAATTCAGTTTTTTTGACAACAGCGGAATACCGTAACCAATAGGAATCCCTGAAAACTCAGCCATGAATGTGGAGGAGAAAAGGGTGGCAAAGGCAGTGCTAGAGAGGTGGTTATCTTCCTTTCATTGTTAAACTGAAGGTCTAACGAGAGAAATTACTTCTTTCTCCAAACCCTGACAGCAGATGATTGGCTACTACCAATAGCATGCAATAGTCCTGATACTACCTTCTGTCTTTTCATGTTTTTGTTTTTTTTTAATGCTCCTGCTGCTGTAAACTGTGTAATATTTTGGCCTACAAGCAGACACGGAAAAACAGGGTCATTTACATATAGGTTCATAAAGTTACACCTAAATTTTAACTGTTGATGTGTAATAGCATATGAAGCAAAACATAAACTTGCCCAGAGAAGCTGTGGATGCCTCATCCTGGGAAATGCTCAAGCCAAGGCTGGATAGATCCTGAGCAACCTGATCCAGTGCCTGGCATCCCTGTTCATGGCAGGAGATGGGGCATGGGGAGTGTGTGCGCTGTGCTGGAACTAAATGATCCTTAAGATCTCTTCCAACCCCAGCCACTCTGGGACTCCATGATAAACAGCAGCTGGCTAATTATTAGATCACATGTTTATCACATATTTATCACACAATAGTCTGTCCAACATGGCAGCACTGCTGCTAAGAACTATCTCCCCGTACAGTTCATCATTGCCTCATGACATGCCACAAGTTATTTTCAAGTTCCAATTATTGAATATGGCAACAATCTGGTGACAATTAAGGAAAATAATGGAAAGTATATAATGTCAGAGCTCTTCAAACCCAAAACTAACAAACAGCATGTAGGAAACATCTTTTTCACTTTGTAAGTCATAAGTCTTACCTCTCTGAGTTATATCAACCAAAAGAGATGACTTTGCTTGCCCAATAGGATTGGAGACACCTAATATGAAATCATAGGTCTTTTGAGCAGGCAGTACTGGAAAGTTACAGACATGGTCTTTGTCCACTTCACTGACTTCGCATGAAACATTTCTACCAGATGTTCTACAAAATAAAGGGGGAGGGAAAAGCTTAATTTTTGAGCAAGTTAATTCCTAGTCTAGAAGTCTAGACTGAAAACATGGTACAGAACGATGAGTTCAGTTCACATGGCTTACAGAATTATTTGATTGCAGAGGCATATCTAACAACACAACACAGGTTAAAGTGGCATGACTTGCCACTGTTCTCACATGAAACTCTCCTCTTCCAAAGCATAACATTTCCATTCTCACTTCTCAAAAGCATGGAAAACAAGTATGTCCTGTAAAACCACCTCACAAGGCACAGCTAAGATTCTGATTTAAAGTATCTTTGTTCAGATCAGCATACATTTGCATTTAAAGTATTTTCTTAATTGCTTTCTGAACTAGTGAGATGCTACACAAGTTGTCTTTCTATAAGCCCTGCCAAATATGAACTGAAGTTTTTTACCTGGAATACATCCACTAGTTCCAGTGGTCTTTTAATCAAAAGCAGGAGAGGCAGTCTGACAGAACAGACAAGAACAGTGGGGCATCTTTAGGGATAAAATCTAAATTGTGTAACTGTATGTATGTACATACATCTGCTTTAGTTACAATCGGTGTAAGCCTATCATTCAGTTGCACAAGTTCAACTAACTTTTTCTTTCAGGCATTTTAACGATGTTCTAGCTGAGCTCTGAGCTCCATCCACACCACGCTCTATTTCAATAGTTCAGTGTAGGCTGACAGTAAGAGAGCATTTATCCCGAAATGCATCACATTAATTTCACAGACCTGGGCTAAGCGAAACAAGATTGGACAGTGTTCTTACTTGTAAGATGAATATAGCCAGTCAGTGACTGAAGCCCCTTTCCTGTGAATACCTGCCCTGTTTTGTCCACCTCTTTGCACCCTACCCAGTGCCTTTTATAGCACTGGCACTTTAGATGACATCTGTGACTGTAACCCAAACCTCATTGCCTCCAGCGTGCTTCTAAGCCACCATGAGACTCCATTTCTCATCATTTTGTGTGACTCAGGCCTCTCCTGGCTTCTTTCCCTGACTGCTCCTTTAGAATGACACAAGAGCCTCCTCTCAACATGGGAACTTTGTTAACTCCTCACTAACTTCTAATCACAACCACCAAGGAAGTGATTGCACTTTGCAAGTGCTATTCCAATGTTTCTTCTTTTTTAAGGCTTTACATGATCTGGCCTTAAAGAGAATGTGTAGGACACTAGTTAACTGCTTCCTGTGGGTGTTATTTGTCCTTTTCAATGTTTAATGAGTAACATTTACTCTGCTTGCTCCAATTCTTAATGGCAGGGGAACAGATGGAGGCTAACTCCTAATTTCCCTAGTGTCTTTGTTTCTCAGTGAACTTCTGTCATCCTGGTTAGTAGAAGCTCTGTAAATGTCTGAAATTATCTGACCCAGGTTTCATATATAAAAAAATTAAAAATTAGAGATTGACTCCTACTATCCTCATGTATTTTCATACTGGCCTTGTCTACGTGTTGGCAGCAGCCTGATACTCTAAGGTCTTTATTTAATTGTGGGTTCATAATGGTATAAACCTTTGAGAAAAGTCACTCTTAATTCCCATTTGAATTTTGCAGGGCCAGACAAGGGTTTTCCAAATTTAGTTTAGGTACAGCTTCCTGATACTCCTGGAAAGCATTTAGGCTCTAAGCAATCAATCATATTTAAATAGGTATGCTGCAGTAAGTCCCAGGCAGCAATGGAGGTATTCCAGGTGTATCCTTTTATTCCTTTTAGTGCTCATTAATTTTACCTTTCAAATAAACTGTATTTTGTTCTTCGCTCTCCATATAGTCCACTGGGCCTGCCTGGTTTCCAGGTGCATTTTATTATCAGAAAGTTGGGTGTTTCACAGCTGAGGTTTTGGGGAGTATCAGGAGCATCTGTAGCATGAAAGGAAACCAAAACAGTTAGCTGATGTTCTGCCATCCTACTGCAACATTTGAGTCACTGGCTTCCTGAAAGCACCACTCTTTTGTTTTGCTGGATCAAGATTGCGTACTTCAAAAATACATGGCAATAGCTACACCCCAACCACAGAAGAAATATGTTTTTTAAAAAATTACAATAAAATAGATGGATAATTATCAGGCCCATCTGACTAACACTTGACTCTAGAGTTCTAAGTGGGTGGGTAATCTGGCAAATCACATGCAAACATGTTCACAAGCTCCAGGCTCTGACCTGGAAGTGTTTCACTGAAACTCTGCCAAGAGTTTTTTGAAATTTTGAGCATCAGTTCAGCCACTGAGCAACGCAGGAATGCTGCCGGCTGTGCGTCACATTTTCTAACATGCCAGCCTCACTACTGGTCTAAATTCCCTAAACGAGTCGTGTCAAGGAAATGGTCTCTTTAGCATGAATTCCACACTGAATTCGAAAAATTAAAACAAGCCTTGAATGGCTCATCCTCTTCACCATAGCTTTGGAAGTGTCCATCTTTTCCTTCTAAGTCCTGTTCTTTGTTCTCATACTGGAGTAGTGTTGAGTGCCATGCTGGAAAAGATGGGCAGTGCTCCCAACAGAGAGGGTAACCATGCCAATGTGAAACTAGGCAGAGCACTTATTTCAGGTCTTGTACACTTGAGGTGTATGAAAGTGGAAAGATGTATGCCAAAGGTAGAGCAAGAATATCCACATAGAGATATACCCACTACCCACTTCTCTCTGCCTAAGGGGAACTAACACAGAAAGCAACAGTGGCAGGCTTAGCTCAGATTATGAGTATGAGCCAGAAAAGAAAACCTGTTTTGGCAGATCTAGGCTTAACCAAAGTGTTGTGTATACATATTTACTTCCTCCACCTTTTCTTTCCCTCACCAGCAAAACGACCTTACAAGACCTCTACCCACTAGGTAGTACAAGAAGAAACACTGATAAGAAACAGACTTGGCATCCCATCTGTTAAAAAAAAAAAAAAAAAAAAAGCAAGAAAAACCCAGGATTGGGATTGTTTTGATTCTTAAACGACTGATTTATTTATCCAGATTTTCCCACAAAGGGATATGTTGCACAAATAAATTAAAAATGGTATATCACTGAGAAGTCATAAAACAATGAATTCTGCTTTACATTTCCTAGGGCACACTTAATAGACCAAGTCAGTGACAGGATGCACAGGCTTGAGAGTGGAACACTCTTTAAAAGTTATTCCAGTTTCTCCTGCCCTTTTCTTCAACCCCAAGGACCTTAAGTTCAAAGGCAGGCATTTGTAATAGGGAATCGGATTCTAATAAGCAGCTTTTGGAAGACAATAACTCTCAAATTCCCGGGGAGAAAAAAACACACAAAACTTTAAAGTGACCAATTGTGGGAAAGAAGAATGAGCTACATTATGGAATTTGTTTTAATAGGTATCTGTTTCTGGAACATATGTCTGAGCCTTCATGCTTACACAGAGAAGATACACAGTGAATCAATATCTTTAAGAAAATACTAAAAGGATGTTTTAGAAGAATGCCCAGAAAAGAGGAATTACTAGTTTCCTTCGCTGTAATTAGCTCCCAAGGAGCTTCTGCCCTGGATGAGCATCTGCTGTTACTGCAAGTGTAACTGTTTTCTTTACTTGACTGATTAGTAAATGAATGTTTGCACTTACAGATCTTGCTCTTATTCTCACCTAGTCATGGACTATACTAGAACAGATGTAAACCTAAACTGATAGAGACTGGTAGAGACAGGGGTTGAATATTCATATGGCAATAAACTCCTTGGCATTCCAGATCATGAAAAAGAACAAGAGACCAATGAGAGAAAGAAATATTGGGCCAGGTTCTAAAGAGGGCTTATTATGGGTACCTTCTCATCCTTCCAGACTTGGTGTCTCCTCTATGAGCTGGCCTTTCCACAGTGAAATCAAACAAGTACAATCCCCAGTTCAACTTCAAAACCAAGGGCCTAGCAGAACCCAAAGAGTCTCAGAATTTGAGATTTTGAGATTTAATATTTTGATTTTCTCAAGGTTAATAAACATGATACATACATCCTACAAACACGACACTTCCTTCCAGCCCATTTTCAAGTCTGCACACTACATTTGTCCCGCTGCTATTTGAAACATTGGCATTTAGCACTCTGATGGCATGGCTTCGACTGGTCAGTTGCATCATTGTGTAGGATTTTGATCCATAAGTCATATTTGTTATGCGTTGATCTTCTTCATGGACACAACAAAAGGTCAAATCTGAACCTACTGCCACCACAGGGTCCAGAGGAAACACCCCACTCTCACCAAGTTTGGTATCTTTTCCTAGTAGAGAAGGAAGAAAACAATCAAAAAAAAAAAAAAAAAACAAAACAAACAAGAAACCTCACATGAACAATTTGCTATAAACATGGTGCTGATCAGCTAAAATGTGACTGAGGAGCACTCCAACACATACAAATAAATATTTGCTAGGTTTCATTAACTAGTGATTGCTTTATTTCTCTAATCAGAACAGTCCATCACCATCTAATGCTCTTCCTCTGACCTTGGC
Organism: Turdus rufiventris; assembly: GCA_013186435.1. NCBI lineage: Eukaryota > Metazoa > Chordata > Aves > Passeriformes > Turdidae > Turdus > Turdus rufiventris. The sequence continues at coordinate 4,596,774 of PYHW01009189.1, read as the reverse complement.
TTAATTCTTATAAAGAAATAAAAGCCCATGTGGTTGCAAGGAAACAAACATACCAGGGATCACTTCGGCTGGGCTCCAGTCACTCCAATCCTTGGGGCCAACAAACTGTGTAGCATTAATGTAACAGCGAATCCTCACATAGTGTGATGTGCACTCCAGAGGCATATCTGATGTCCAGTTCCAAGAAAGAATGACATCTTCATGAGTCAGCTTTGAGTAGTAAGTAACCTGCAAAGTTTTTGCACCAAGAAATCAACCAAGAAAGAGATTATGAACATCTGTTAATAACAACATATAATCTCCAAAGTGTCAACAGAATGGCAAATTAGGTGAAGTAAATCATAAAATCCTCATAGATACTGGAGCATTTTACCTAACTTTTAGTTGTGCTATGAATTTACCTGGACAAAAGCCTAAGTTGCTAAACAGCCCACCAGCTAGGCAGGCTGTCAGCCAGAAATACTGGAGGGCAGACTTTTGAGGGAGAGAGGAGGATTCCCAAGAATTTAAAGATGCATAACTGCATCCTGGGCTCCTCATAGGCAGTAAAGCATTCCAACTTCTCCAAAATAAAACTCTCCTAACATTAGTCTCAGGCTGCACATTTTGTCTTTTCTCCATTATTAAAACTTACAGCACAGAGCTACAAACTAGCCTGGAAGAACCCTGGTTACAAAAAAAAATAAAAAAGCAAGCTGAGTATTATGACTACACTGAGGTCATGCAAAGCTCTACTATCTTCATCATCCCCAGTGTTTTTCAAGTGACTTCTCAGAACATTAGCAAGGGCAAAAACTGTACATATATTTTTCATAAAAGAAGGGACTTACTTGTGTGACTACTTCCATTGGTTCTTTCCGGAGTATCTGAATCTGCCAAAGGGCATCCAATCCATATGGGAAGACTGATCCATTATCACTCCACTTCAGATTTAATGCGGAAGTTGGAAAGTCAGGCATTAAACTAAGAATGTGTGGAGTGATGGGAACAAAGGCTTGAAAAAGAGGTGGGGGAGGGGAAAAAAGCCATATTCAGGTCATTAGTCAGCACCACCAGCCCTACAGGTGTTTAACAGCCACATCTGCTCTGAACTGGCTAGCAGCCACACAAACATGTAACTCAACCTCTGTAATTAGAACAAGGCTCTGTGGCTACTTGAGCATGAGAGTTCTCAGGAAAGCACAGGTGCTGATGAATCATCAGGTAGCATTTACTTTTAACACCTCAGCACGTAGATGGGCAAGTAACTGATTGTGAATATGACTCTTCACAATGCATAGTAGGGAAGATATCCCATCTTTCCCAACCTTCCTTCAATATCACAGTGACAAAGGAAATATGGTGGCAGTCCTTGAAGTGTACATGAGAATACTTCTAGGGAGAAAGGTAGAAAAACATCCCCAAAAGAATTATATTTTGTAGACCACTAGAGAAGTGGGTACTTGCAACAGAAGGGGAAGTGGCGAGAAAGGAGAGTAGAAGCACAGGACAGAAACATCTCATGTGAGGTTCTGAAGATCACAGGGAAAGTGATTTTAAGGTACAGGAAATATTAAAGTTATGAGATCCTGATGGGGACAGGTTAGGGAGACCAAACAGAAGCAGCTCTTCTACAAATGTACTGTGGTGACGCAAGAGGTTGAGAAACAGGGAAGAAGCTTGATAATACAAAGGTTATGGGGAGTTAATTTGGCCTGCTGCAAGCTAAAACATCTTAAAAATATATGTGATACATTCAACTTCACTCCTGACCAAGGATCTGAGAGCCTGCAAAGTGTTCAGCACAATCAATACACTGAGCACAATAACGCATGATGAAGCTGTGAGACTCATCGTATTGACAAAATATTTCAGAGCTGCATCCATTTAAGTTCTTGAGCTGCTCTTGACTGTATATACAGAACCATGGATAAGAAGTGTTACTGACATCGGAACTTGACTATACTGAAGGAGTAAGGAGGCAAACCAAAGGTAAAAACTAGACCAAGCATGGCAGATGGTATCACTGCCATCTTCTGTTTACCACTTCCTTCTTTGCCTGGAAGGAAGTGGGAAAATGTCTAATTTACTTATGTATGTAGATAAGGAATTTGTTTACAACTGCTTCCTGATTTTTAACTCGGACTAAAAAGGGCAAAGAGTAAGGGATGCAACATTGCTGTATTTTGTTTTCTCCCTCATATTCTGCCCTTCCTTCTTTTCTGCTATGAACTATGGGTAATTCCTTCTCTTGAAGAGTTAGAGAAAATATGATGCATGGAAGCTTCACCTGGAGTCAGCATATTAACATTCTACAAACAGGAATGCTGCCAAAGAAACCTGCAAGCATATACCCATCTAAAGAGTTGTTAAACATAGTAATAAGGCCTAGGTACACACACATGACCTGATACTTACAGATGTCTTTCTGGTGAATTACAAAGTCTTTGGTAGCAGTTCCAGAGTTTTTGATTGTCACTGTGATGGAGCTCTCTGGGATTGGAATCTCAACCCTTCTCTCCTTAGTTTTAAAACACACTTGAGGTGTAAGGTCACTAAAAAGACAGGGAGGATTAAGCAGTTTTTCAGCTAATAGGAATCTAAGACAAGTTCAGTCCTATACTTGCACATTAATAAAACAGAAATTCTCTGTAATAAACAGAAATCTCCAAATCAAGTTTCTGAAGGAGTAAAACTTGCTTGGGCTTTCGTTAATCTCAGATTAATGGCATTCCTTCATCTTTCAAGTTACTTTTATCATAGTGGTAGGTCATGCAGAACCACAGAATAATACAATCGTTAAGGTTGGAAAAAACCTTTGAGGCCATCAAATGCAACTGGTAAACTTGCACCAGCAGCAAATTCACCATTCAACCATGTTTTTAAGTGCCATATCCATATGTTCTTTGAACACTTCCAGGAATGGTGACTCTACCACTTCCCTGGGCACTCTGTTCAGTGCTTTACAACCCTTTTAGTGAAAAGTAAAAAAACAATAAAAAAGAAATCTTACTATCTAATAAAACTTGAGGCCAACAAAAGACATGTTTCTGAATCCTAGTCACCATGATTCAACATTCAAAATAACAAAAACAAAACAAAAAAAAAAACCCCAAACCAAGCCAAATAGTATTGTCCCCTGCCTTTGTGTTTCCTGACTCACTCTCCCTCCATTTGTTTTCAAAATGAGGGCATATGGGTTGAAAGAGCAGGATTATCACCTGTGTCCACTTCTTAGAACAAATTTTTCCACTCCCTTCTGCTGCTCAGCTCACAAAGAGCAGAAAGCAGGGCAGAGCATTCCTAAGATCCCAGGTGAAAATGTAGCCCATGCTTCACATTCATGCAGTATTCAGCACAAAGTGAACTGGCTTTTGTTCTGAAGATGTAGATTTATAAACAATAATGCATGGGTCAAGTTCCTTTGCTCATTATCACTGATATGCAACTAGAAAGGCAGAAAGTTTGGAAAAATCCAGACCTGCCTCTTGGGGGAATGATGGCGGGAAGGAAAGCAGAGAGAACAATGCCAGACTTCCTGCTGTGCAACTGTTACTCACTTATGAACTGGAACCGGACCCTGGAGCTCCCATCAGCTGGAGTCAAGAGCTTGGGTTGAACTCTAAGATTCACACAAGACTCTGGGCTAGCAAAGGCCAGCTGAGACTTGAGTGCTCAGAAAGGCTGTTCCTCCTCGGAACGGAGATATTATTAGAGGATGTTTGGGCAACTAAAAAACAAAACCTCTTTCCCTCAGGGATGTCTGCTCATCTCAGACTCTCTGCTTCAGGGACTCCAGCCTGTCCTGCTTTGCTAAGGAGAAACAGCAGCAGCTACATGATTGTTCTTGTTCAGAGGGCAGTACCTCATGAACTCTTCACTTCTGAACCCTGGCCACAATCTTATATATGGTGTTTTTTAAATAGAGATGATAGCTGGCAATGCAGCAGGAATAACGAGACACAGAAAAGCAAGCATGTAGGTGGACTAAGTGCAGCCAAGCTCTGGGACCCCAAGGAAAAGTCTGGGCTGCCTGCAAAATTTACAGGAAAAAAAGACAGTACAAATATCTGGACTGGGGGCAGGATCAAGATGTAGAATGGATTTGAACTCATCCCTAGCACATGATAAGTATTTGGCAGATCCACAGCATGGGGAATTGAACATGTAGTTCTCATTAGTGCAAAAACACACAGAAGATTTCAGGTTTTTTTAAACTTTTCTCAAAATTCTCAACTTGCATGCACTTCAGAAAAGCTCTTTCAATTGTGAAATAATTTTTACATTTCCTTTAATACAGCTTAACATTTATAAAGGTTGTAAGGCAGTCACTGAGAGCTTGTTCATGTTTTTCCACATGAAATCCACGTGAATTTCAAAACTTGTCATATACTCTACTACTTTGGCCCACAGTATCAGGATTCACTGCTTCCAGCCCTCATTTCCTTTTGGACTGAACCTGTTTTGAAGATATCCCTCATGAAAACTCTGAACAAGGGATAGGCAGACACACAGAGAAGTCTGAGTAAATAAGAGCATCTTCCAGTCCTTTGAAATCAGCAAGCAGATTTTGGCAGGAAAATTGTTAGCATGGAACAACTTTGCCAGAAACCCTGCCATTGCCTGAGTTAACAGGGCCTAGGGGGAGCACCACCCAAGAAAAACTGGTGGGGGGATGCAGGGAAACAACAGCATCACAATTCCAATGGGCAGTGACTGAGGAAAAACTATGCTTTCACCATAATTTGGTATTTTTTAACCAGGTATATGTGGAGACTTACTTGGTAGTGTAGCAAAAGTCAGTTTGTCCACGTCTTCCTCTAGAAGAGACATCCCAAGTACAGAGCATTTTTTGTAAATTGTGCGTTACACATTTCAGATTCTGGGGGTCCCCTAGAGAGCCTGAAATCATATAAGAAATACAGTCAGAAATAGCAGGTCAAAAATGAGCAAGTATGAAACAACTGCTATTTTTCCCATCTGTAGCCATTCTTCCTACATTTTTATTGCATGCATGTGTGGCCAGTATTTTAAAACTGTTGAATGATTTGGGTGCCTGATTAGACAGCCACAGACTCTCATATTTCTAGAGGTACCTGAGACCTGGGTTTATACTCATATGTGTAACAGAGACAGCTGCCTCTTTCCACAATACCCATTCCTCGCCTAGCCTAATAAGCAGGCTTTGGGCCAATGGCAAAACCACAAGCTTTGATTTTAACCTAATGAGTTTTTTGCTCTCCTCCATGTCATACATGGAGGGGAATTAATGACAGAAGGGCAGTTAATGATATGTGTGAAACAGCTGAAGAGAGCCAACACACACAGCAAAAAGGTTTCAATGCAGACATTTAGACCAGTGCATATGCAGACTGCCAGCGGTACTATTTAACAGCGGAGAATTTAACACTCAGTTTTTCACTGGTTTGCAAGATGCTGCTGGGTGCTGGAAAGCAGAGACCACGTCTGGCACTGCCTCCATCCCTAGGATGGTGTGGGGTCATAGATGCAACAGGTTTTGAACATACAAACATACATACATACATACAGTGCAATTACAAGGTACAGAAGCTACAGAGAAAAAGTAGTTAGTGAATTACATTGCAATAAACTTACCTATCTCTTGGCTATACATTAAGCTTCTTAAGCATAAAATAGCTAGTGCTAAAAGGCAGCGGAGGCTTGAGTTCTTCCACATTCTTCTACTGTTTGTTTTAAGAATAGCAGCTTTAAGCAGGAGTAAACATCATCTTCTAACAAGAACTGGTCAATTCTAAAATTAAATACAGAAATAAAAAAAAAAAAGACCAAAGTTTTAAATTCTGGACCTGGTATGCCACGAATACCACTTTTTGTTCCATACACTTTTTTTCTTCAGTAATGTTCCCAGGCATAGCAACTCCTTTTCCTTCATTTGGCAAACAAATGTCTTCTTTGTTACAACTACTCTTTGAGTCATGCATTTTCTGTAAGACATGTCCTCCAGAACCATAGACATAAACCTCTACAGTTCATAGGCACTTTTCAGGACTATCTAATATGAGAACAAAACAGGCATGGCAGACATTCCCCTAGGATAAACCTCTTCATTTTAGATTAAATGTCCTAGCTACACTATCTACAAAGGATATTGTATATCATGAATGGAAATGTCCTCTGATTCGTGTATGCACTTAATACCAAACACACCATCTGTTTTCTTCTTTCCTCTGCTCAATTTTCAAAAAGGTGTGATTTAAAGTGCTATGGGATGCCCAAGATATTGCAGAACCAGATCTGATTACCGGTTCTATGCAGTGTTAACTAATATCCCCTGAAGGAAAAATAATGGGGGAAAAAAAGTGAGCCATTTATTTCTCAAAAAATACTTGTTGCTGCAACTACTGATTTTAGAGTAAAAACTTATCTGAAATATTATGTTTAGCATATTCATTAAAGATTAACAATGGGTTTCTTGCTTTAAAAAGTGAAGCTCAGCTGTTCAGCAGGAGTCTGGGAACACATTCAGTTCCACCTTCAGATTTTGTTCTCAAAAGGGAAAAACTGGTGGAAAACCTATCCAAAAGCTCAAACAATACCTGGTGCATGGCTTCCCTGCTACCTGATATCTTGAAGACATAAGCACCCTTCCAGAGACCATAACTCTAATGTAGCCAGAGGTCTTCTCTCAGCAACCAACAGCATGGGCTGGGTCATTTGCATGTTAGAATATGACCAAGCCTACCTGCCCTACAGAGCAGCTTCATTCCCAATTTGTCCAGGCTCCTATTTTGAAAGGCTCCAGACCTTGACTCAGAAATATCTTCCAAAGCCAGAAGAAGACCATCAGAATAACAACTTTGTCTAAAAGCCTCTGTCATTTTAAAAGAAACCCCACTCACACTGAAGTTGCCAGCGCCACCACATCTATGCTCCCTCACCCCTGCAATACAACCATGTATTTTTATTAGTTTACTTTTCTGTTCGTTTGTTTTTTTTAAGGAATCTTCCCTTAGGAGACAGGTGGAAATTAATGAAATGTTCTTCTGTCCCTTACCAATCTGCACTGTGCAAGGAGAAACATAGCAGCACCATGTCAAATGATCCCGAGCTGCTCACAATAAGCCATTTCTGTCCTTTCTCTTGGTCTGCAATAACCAGGTTGAAGGAAAGGTTCAGGCAGCGCAAGAGATAAAAGAAATGCTATGGTCAAGACCACTGTTACATATGAAGGGGCACCCATAAACCTTAGCAATTATTTTAATTTCAGCATGTTCTCAAATCACTTGAAAACCTCATGAAACACATACTAATTTAAGCTACACTGTCCCCAGATAATATCTTTCATATATTCCTTATTTGCAATACCCGTGCTGGGCAACTTGTTAAAAGCCAAATCAAGAGCAGATGTTGACAAATCCAGGTAAAGATTAAACAAGATCCCACCAGCACATAAAATATATTCATCTCATGTACCAAATTCCCCCTCTGGATTCTGGTATTTTAGGGTATTCATACTGTATTTCTCCATGTTATATGGGATGTAAACTCCAGGTTTAAATTTTGCCCACAAATCTTTAACCTAGTAAAAAACGTGAAGATCACTCAGACAGGTCTGAGAGTGACTTAAATAAAATGACTAATTTCTATTTCAGTCTATAAAGTACATGCAAATTTTATCTGTTTCTGAGGACTTCTTCAAAGGCAATTTATGGCTTGCAGAAAAATCCAGACCCAAAATTTCAAGCTCTACAGAACAATCGACAGTCCCCTAATTGACTGGCAAAGTCAAGGAAAGAATAAAAGGCACTGATGCCACTTGAAGGAAAGAGAACTGAGCTATGATGTTAATTAAATTCCAAGCCTCTCATATTAGTCCCAAACCTCTAAACGCATTACCTGTGTAGTTTTGTTCAAAACCTATTTGGTCATGCCATGTTTATGAGGAAGATTCAGCAACTATGTGTATGTATGCGTATTTTAAGACAATCTGGTTTTCTGCACCTCTTTCAACACATAGCTCACTGAGTTGTCCTCCTACTTGCAGAAGTTTTAAGAGTAACATCATAGCAGTGCATTACAAGAAATCTGAGTCATGCAAAGTTCTCCTAACTCATGCACAGTTTTAATTTCAGTTTCAGAGTCAGGCACAGAAGTGAACCTATGTAGTCTCATGCAGGGTATGATGAGAGTCTTGTAAACCACAATATTTCGTAACAAGAATAGACTCCCTAGCCCTTGTGTTTTTATACACATTTTATAACTTGCTGAAAAGTTGGCAATTAGAAGCCTCATGTCACATAATTAAATGGCATTAGTCAGGAGAAAAGATCCCCGTTTATAGGTTTGTTTTAATTAAAAAGTTACAAAATAATTGAAGTATTTCAAAAGTAGAAAGTTTACTTCCTTTGGATGAAAGCTGCCGTCAGTTCAAGACTAACTCAAACAAGGCATGGATATTTTTCCTTACCCTGAAAGATATGTAAAGCATGTTATCCTCTAGACAGTGGTACTCTTAGGAGCAGAGATATTTATTTAGGATAAGAGAGCTCAACATTGTCAGAAGGTAAAACCTTGACAATGCCAGTGGCCTGGAGTGCAACAAGAGCAGCTGTTACATTTCTAAATCTCAATGTCTTTACACTGCAGGTCTTTGTTTTTAAAAACAGTATGAAGGGGGTTAAGCCCATTGTCTCCACCAGAAAAAGCTACAGGAATTAAACCACTTTTAAAAGCTGTCCATTTTAAAAAACACCAGCAATAGCACATCCCATAGCAATCTCATTTCCTTGGGCAATATATTCATGTCACTTCACTGGCACTACCATCATTGTTCCCAATGTGCTTCACAACTATCTCTTGCTCCATTTTAAGCACATTACTTTGTCCTATCTCCAGCAGACAAAGAACAGTTTATCCTCTGCCTTGCAGCAACCTCTTACATACAATGACTGATATCAGATGCCTAATATCTCCTCCCTTAAAAACTCCAGTTTTTTTCACCATTTCCCAGTCTCAGTTTTTAGATTTCTGATCATTCCTGGAATAAACATCTCTCCGTGAACCAAAGCTGCTGTATCCACAGTTTTGAAATATCTCTACCCTGAGGCCTGAGCATTATCAAGAATAATGAAGGAACTTTCCTAAGGCAAACCTATGTGTTTACATAGCCCATGCTGTATTTGCTTTCTCCTACATTCAGACCTTGTTGACTCAATTTTTAGCGTGTGATCCAGCCTCAGATACTGTATAAAGCTGCCACGTAGCTGTTTATTTAGTACTTCAGACTCCAATCTCATCCTCAAATAAATAGACTGCAAATCTCCTGACTAAGTGTGAGTGTGTTTGCACAGCAAATTAACCTTAAAGCCTTTGCCTGAAAAGGTCTTTCACTTCTGAAATTTTAAAATACAGAAAGAGCCTCCCATAAATCTATGCTAAGTAAATAAAACTGTGGGTGCATACAAAAAGTATTCACATGTGAATTCATGCTGTAACAACAGTAAAGGTATGACAGGTTCTGCATAAATTGCCCCTTTTTAAGAGCAGCTACTACAAGCAGGATTCCATAATAACAGCTGGAAGGTACAGCACATGGGAATGGCCTTATGTCATGCAGAGGAACTACCCGTGCACCTGTGGACGGGAAAAAGAAATTCTGAAATTTTTTTAATGCAGACAAGGTAGCAAAAGAATAGTGAGATTCAGTTTCTTAACCACTGAAGCCAGCAGTTGGTGGCTGATATTTAAAAGCACTCAATAGCCAGCATGGACTTTTAAATTACTTTCAAAGACGTTTTGATGCAGTCAGTGCTTCTTCTAGTGAGGATAGTTCAGAAAGGGAAAAGTACTCCAAGATAATAATGAGAAAATATGGAAGGACAGCTTTCCTTCAAAACTTATCAGATGTAAAGAAGAGAAAATGAGGGCACCCCACTTCAGACTTAACTTCTAAAAGGGGAAACCAGAAAATATCTGGTATGTCTCTTTCTGACTGTTATTACGTATTTCTTGGCTTAAATGATTCTATGTATCTTTTTTTTAGCATTGCTGACCAAATGCTCGATTCTCATTAAAAAAAAAAAAAGAAGTGTTTTTTAGTCAGTTGCAACAGATTGGTTCTCTAAACACAAAAGTTCTGCAGATCTTTGTTGTACTTTTGAGTTTTCTTGTCTCCGAATGTGCTTCATCGTCAAGTGCTAGGAAACCACTCTGAAAACAAACAAACAAAACAGCTAAAGAAAAAAAATCAATATTCTTTCCAGCCTGTTTTCTGCCTGCAGCCTGATCTGACAGCCCCCAGATACATTTTTTTTAAATGTCTATGAATTGAGGATTAGTTGCCAGAGTTTTCATATGTCTATAATTTTGTTCCAGAAGTAGATACCTGAAAAGAAATGGTTAAAAATTCAGCTTATACAAAAGGTTTAGGAAACTAAGTGGAGAAGTCTAGATGAAACCATGAAATCAGTAAAAATGTATGTGGTAAATGCAAATGAAGAAGTCTGTTTGTCAATAAATTTTCTCAAGTTACAATTTATATTTTGCCTTCACAGCTAAAGGTATCGTAATAATTTACCACCACATTAGAGTATTAGAAGCTCTTAAGGAAAATTATTACATAGCATACCACCAAAATATTGTACAGAATGGAAAGAGGCTGCATTTCTGACAATACTGAACAGCCAACATCTCAAATACTGTCAGGCAGGAATGCAGGTGCTAAGTATGTGCCTAGATCAAACCTTACTAGAAGAAATATTACACTGCTATTACTCTGCTCAGCAGGTAGAGAAAGGTCATTTTACTTGTCTCTGCTGAAAAACACTAATTCCACCTTCAAAGTGAAAGAAAACACACTCACATCCAGGTAAAAATGCGTATATCAAGTTACACATGCTACTGCTGCCAACTGAAAGCTTCCAAAAAATTCCCCTATCTGAAAAACCACACCAGAAATACACATTTCTGGGAAACCAAGCAAATGGCCAATACAGCTGACAGTAAAGGCAATGAACACAGAAACAGAAGATGAACTGCCTTTCTTTTAAAATAGCTGATCCCACAGTCTTCAGTCTTTGACTTTACAGCTAGCTGAGTAATAAAAAGAATAATAAAAAGAAAAAAGAATAAGATTTATTTGAGGGAGAGGGAGCTTGGCTGTTTTTCAATTCATCCACCTCCTTGAAAAAATTTCCAAAGTTGAGACAAAAATCTCTAGTAATCTAGCTGCAGGCTTTCCCTCTCTGCTTTATAACATGGCACCATTCCACTTTACGAAAGATTTGCAGGACATGAATCACCAAAACTCATTTATAAACGGAGACCGAGTCCCATTTGGGAATCTGGCATTCCCCAGTTCTGAGGAATTAATTTAAAAATCTGCTATTTCTCTTTCTGAAAACTGACAAAATAATTCAAGTTTCCTATCTGCACCAAATGTCTTCTAATCTGCAGCGGAAGAAAAGAAAACAAAGACAGAGTGTTAATATATTATTCAGTAAATGTGCAGAAATGCACAAGGCTGAACTTTCAGTCCTATGAGACATTTGTTTTGCTGAGGTCTTTTTCCTGTCAAGCACAAGAAGAAAAAATTCCCTCCTCACTGCTTCCTCTAGCTGCCAAACAGCAGCATCACCTCTGAGATACTGGAAAGCCACTGCAGTTAATCTCACAGGCAACCCAGCCTGCTTCTGCTGGAATTTGTGAGAAGTCAGGAGACGACACAAGCTCAACCCAAGGATCAACACTTCAGCATTTCATTTTCAAAACTCCTGCTCTCAAGCACCACCTACACAGGCAGGCATTTTAGCAAGAAATTTTACCAACACGAGTAAAAGTGTACCCCAGATGGAGTTAAGTATGTAATCTGTCTCAGCTTCTAAGGCCAACTTGCACTGCACCTGCATTCCAGTATTTAGTTCTTCCTTTTTTAAAATCTGATTCCAGGACTGTTAGACACTATGGAAATACAAATAAACAAGCTGCAGGCTGGGAGAGCCACAGGTAATTTCCAGGTGCTGATTTGCATGAGAAGCACCTTTACCTGGCAAAGTCATCAGATGACAAATTTATGTACAGGCACCACAACTCAATGATGACTTTATGAAAGCGTTCAGTACCTGCTGGACAGCACAACATACACACATACTGACCCTCAGAACTTGCCTTTTGAAAGAAAGAATGTAGCAGAAGCAGATATGAAACACTTTCTATTTGTACAATGTATACAATTTGAGATGGATTTGGAAAGTACAATGGAAGAATCCTTCACATTACTCATGTAAACCAAAAAACTCCACTAAACAAGAACATGGCAGAGACCATTGGGAAAAATACCCCTGCTGGGACCGATGAGCTGGAAAGAAAAAAGCACAGTGATACTGAAGAGGTGGAGCAGTCAGGCAGAACAGTGGACTGAAAGGGCAATATATAGCAAAGAAACTGCAGGAACTGATTTGTTTTTCTACCACAATCAAAAGGTAAATTATTAGGTAACTTTTCTTATTTTTCAAACAAAATAAGCATTTTTCACACTTTGCCTTTTGCTCTCTGATTTCTATTAAACTGTATGCTAATTTAAAAACTCTTAGTCTTACTAGGTAATTTCTTCATGCATTGTTCAGTGTACCCCACAGAAGACTAGTTTCCAGACATTGCATTTAATGTTCCCCGTGAGATCCCATGAGATTTTCAGAAGAATGACGACACTTCTAAAGGAAAATTGGGTGTCTCACTCCTGATTTTGGAAGTCCTTGCCATATCGGTTAGTCATCAAGTACATGTTTAAATATAAGCACACCATGGAGCACAGCACTGCTCTCCAGATGGTAACAAAAAAAACCAAACGCTTCTGAGAAACACAGTGAACCCGAATACTACCAAAAATAGACTAAATATGTTTCGGGATATTTGCAAGCCTGTTCATGATTTATTGTTGCTACATATTAGGACAATATTATTATAGATTACCCCTAGGCTTTATTAGACATCAGAAAAGGCACGCTAGAAAGGTTTGGACTGCAATACAATAAAGGATGGATTCACAATGCAGCCATTTCTTCAGCAGGGTTTCTTCATCCAGCTGCTAAGTTTCACCAAGTTTGTTTTGTAATGATATGCTGAGATCTCACCTCCTCATTCTGGCTGAAGTGAACCTGACCAGTGTGTTCAAAGGTTACTGCAAGGGTGAGGGGACAGACATTATCACATAAGCCCAGCTTCCTTAGGAAGTCAGCTAAAATTAACAAGCACAGATTCTTCTGCCACAGAGTTGCAGATGGAAAACATCTAATCATCTGAACAAAGAACAAAGCAAAGGGGTGAAGGTTAAGGAGCACTTCTGGTCAAAAGAGAATTTTGAATCTTCTAGGTTATTATGCTGTGCAGGAGAAGGAAACAACGCAGAGTCATTTGCACACTTGTGTTCTAAGCCATTCAAAAATTTTCTTGATACTTACTACAACTGGCAAATTAATACTCTATGGAGACGAAAAGATGTACTTTCATAAATCTGATTCAACTACAAGCATTTCCTGATATGCTTGAATTTGGTGACCTCATGATCTACATACTTCCTTGAATTCTTGTGCTTTACAACACAGCAATGAACAAGCACAGTGAGCAAATGTACACAAGTCTGATTACTAAAAAATACCTCTTACCATGACTCCAATGGCTATCCACTATGACTTTTCAATACTTAATACAGGTGTAAAGCATAGAAAAAAATGCACCCACTTATTTGTTTTCAGTACATAAACCAAAAATCTAATGAAAACACATAGAGTGGTTTCCCACTTCTCCAGTGCTTACTGCATTTTATTACACATAACTGGAAAAAAACATAATCCAATTATTTCAAAGCACATTTCAGTTTTGGAGGATACTGCTAGCGGCTGCATAGTTCCCAAAACAGCCCAACTTCAGAGGAAAATGTCATTTGCCCATATTGTCAACTGCACTTTACTCAGGTTCAAGGGCCAGATCACATCACTCAGACTTTACAAAGACTACAAAATAAAATTGCTGTTCCTTAGAAGAGTCATGTTATCTGCATAAACCTGTCCCTGCCGGTTCTCTTCAGCTCGAACTTACAAACATTAAAGAAGTTGACCTTATTAATGAGAGTTTATTTTCTTTTATCTGGAAATGTAAAAAAATTTATTTTGAACTATATGACCTTTAATCTTCTTTCCATCACAGGAAAAGCCTAATTAGTTTTATAAGAGAACACTGATAATTACTGAAGCAATTCCAAGCGAGATTTAAAAAAAAAAAAAAAAACCAAACAAAAAAACTAGCAATGACCCAAGGGTTGGAATTCTTCATTGTTTGTAATAAAAGATGTGGTATTCAAATTATTTTTAAGGTACAATGAACCAAATCCAAAGAAAGTCTCCCTTCATGTGTACAAGAAGCACATAAAGAGATCAAATGCTGAAATGTAGCTTTCACATTAAATAATATATTGAGACTAAAGAGCAACAGTTATGTGATAGCCTTTTAGAGTGAATGTAAGGAATGAGAGCCACTTACGAGAAATAAATTGATTTTTTTTTTTTACTAATCAAGGAAATGGGCAATTCCTGAAACTACAGATCTATATTTTCTGACAAATTCCTGTTGTACTAATCTTTATTGAGACTAAAAGCTCTCATGACCTGTTGTAGTTCCTCTCTTAATAAGTACCTGACAGACCACATGAAGACATACTGCAGCATGTTATCATGTATGACCACCCTTCCACTGGGGTGGGCAAACACTTTCCTCTCTGCTCTGCACACAAGTGGGGACTCAATGCTGCCATTCCTCTTCCAATCTTTACAAAGGAGGAAGGTCTACAGTATAGTAGGACATTATCAGAATAAGTCACTTCATGTGTAATCACATAGCAGTTGCATTTCTTCTGTTTATTTCCTTCACATGCTGTTTTAATTGTACTTTTTCCCCCTGGACTTTCTCACTTACGCATATATACATGCATATCTCTCCTTTTAAGGCGGCAAAGGGAGGGAATTAAGTACTCAAAAATACAAATATTGACTTCTACAGTTAACATTTATCAGATCTGGTCTCTTTCCGAATTAACTCTGAAAGACACAGAAATTAATATTAACAACGCACTTCATGCACATACATGGACTCACTCTCATGCCTACTTATGATACCAGTACTCCCTCATTCTCTTGCTGCTCACAGCTTCTACTGGAGCCAGGGGCCCAAAAGACATGCAGCTAATCCAGCTTTCTGAGGGTAACACTACTCCTCCTTTTCAACTCTGCTTCTCGCACAGAGGTCCCTGCAGAGGGCTTATGGTCCACTTGTAGATCTTGCAGCAGCCCACCAGTACCTCAATATACACTGATTCCTTCATGTTATCCTTTCTACCCATCTAATAGAAATACACACCTCACTCAGGTTTAGCGCGCTCCTTCATGCTATCTCCTCTACAAACACGTAGCACTTCTTTAAGTGTATCACCCTAATTGAAACAAATCGCTTACTGCAATGTCGATAATTTAGACTGATCATTCAGTTTAGCCAGAACATTGTCTAAAAAGAAAACATGAAGGAAATTTCAAATTTTGTTTTCAATTTTTGCTAAATAACTGCAAATAGAATTCAAACATAGACTGAAACCTCTCAGTCCACAAAAAAGATGCTAAAAATTTGAAAGTTTTTCAGAATAATCTAAATGAGAAGTTTATATTTTGTCTGTTGGCTGGGTTTTTCTAACTTAGAAAGTTTCTTTATTTTCCTTGATGTGAAAAAGCTTAGCAGCCCTTCTGGTGTTTCATGGAGGGTCACAGAATAGAAAATACTGCTATTAAGTACTCTAAGTACTATACTATTTAAGTACTGCTATAAAAATACTTTGAAGGGCTGTTGTCCTGGTCTCAGCAGGGGTAAAACAATAAAGCAAACTCTGCACCATTAAAATAATGATGAGAAAAAGAAACAAAGCAATGAAGATACAAACATTTTAAAATACTACATACAATGGCTAGGATCGATGATTTTTACTGCTGTAAAATAAAACAGTGTTTTTCTGCAATTTCTTTTACAAGTTAAGAAAACAGAGAATCAAGGTCCTGTAGATAACCCACCAATAAGTGCTGAGACGGCAGCATCTGCAAGGGTAGTGATGCTGCACCTCATTTAAAATTTAAAGCAGCTCATACAAGATTGAGACTGCTGCTAATAGGACATAGAATGAGTCAGTTCCACAAGTCTCTTCTGACATGATTCATGCTTAAAATAAGAAAACTAAACACAAATTTTCAAAGCCACATCTCCTATCTTCACTTTCACATGACCATCATTTTAGCATCTGTAACTTGCATCTGCCTCTTCTTGCTCAATCTTCCCTTGAAAGTGAGATTCACCTCCTGAAGTTCTCTTTTCCTTCTCCCTTCTAAAGGGTGACTATAAAAAAGAGCTGAGGAGAGTTAAAAACAACCTTGTATTTTACACACACAATCATTCCAACTTTTCTATCTACGCTTAACAGGATTCTTCCTTCCTGCTATTATTAGTAAATCGCACAGTTTACTTTTCTCAGTATTGAGCTGGCAGATAAAGCACAAAAGAAGAAGGATTTTTTTACTTATTAGCTTCTGACATTAATAAATTCTGTATACCTACACAGCTGAATGGAAAAACCTCTTCCTGTGGGAGGCTGTTCATCACATTTTTCATGCATTGCTGCTGATATGTTTAACTTTTTTGTTTCACAAGTCAGCAATGAAGCAGCTATTGTTTCCAAAGTGCTGAGCAAGTCTGAGTGCGGGAGCAAGAGACGTGCGACAATTCTCAGTGGTTTCTCTGGTGGCTGCAGATGGAGGTGGCCAGACATGGGGGAGAAAAGGCAGGGGCAAGGGGAACCTGAAGAGCTGGAGAACTGGAGAACTAAAATCTGGGTGTAGTTATGTAAATCCTATATTCTGTTTCAGTTCATTTTTAGTTTCTATTCCAGTATTCTATTCCTTAAGAAAAATTCTGCTCTTCGTGAATCTAGTCAGGTCTCTCCAGACACACAGCACACAATGCACAAAGCCTGCATATCCTTACAAGTTCACCTGTCTAAATCCAGAGACTGGCGCAACCTTTAATTTTATGGTATGAAACACCAACACATCATTTTTTTCTTCCTCGTGTGAAATAACTCTTCTACAAAAGCTTGTGCCAGTCTTACCATGAAGCAAGTCATTAGAACTCACAAATTGTTATTTGCTATACAAATAACACCACCTCAAACAGCTTTGGATAGTACTCTGCTTTTCCCATTTCTGCAACTTCTCACACTAAAGAGCCATTCACAGAATCTGCACACAGACTATAAATGCAAAATGTATTTAGATGCCAATACATTGCCTCAGAGATGTAAATATCTTACTTTAGAATATTATATACAAAAAATATTTGTAAACCACAGTAGAAGAGTTTAAAAAGATCAGATACTATGTAGGTATTAGGAATACAAGTGACAAATACCTTATTTTGTCCAAATAAGAAAATTTAGAAAACTAAAACCAAACCAAAAAAAGTGACTATCATTAAATATGGCAAAAATTAATGGTCACTACTTCAAAAGAAGAGATCAAGTGGAGACAATATTTACCAATACTTCTTAAATTCTTAAAGTGATCCGCTCATCAAAAAGCTAGGTTTTGTTTGCAGCATCTTACTCATCTTGGTTCTCAGGTCTCATGAAACAAGCTGCTAAATGCTATTAGAGACCTTCACAGCCGAGGAGCCCTGCTCGTGACTAAAGCACTGTAGATTTAGGCAAGATAGTAAGCCTCAGTAACCACATATATACACATACCACTCTGGAATTTGCAAACACATAAGTATATGACTAATTCTAATTTATGAATGAAAGAACGCACAAACTCACATTTGCACTGTGCATCTCCAGGAGCCCAACTGCAGGAGCTCTTAGTCTTCAGTAGAGGAGAGAGGAATGCTGAACTGGGCAGTCATATGAAGCACCTGAATTTGAAACAATACTAAGAATGCTACAGTTGAGGGTCACTCAGAAAAGACGTGAAATTGTAAGTACACGTTCTGTGTTTAAGTGTGTGAAGAGGAAAATTAACACTATTTTGCTGAAAGCCTGTTAGTGACCTAATTCTATGGCAGCTATTGTAATGCTGAGTGCTTGCTCCCATTTCTGTCTGCAGTAATCACTGCCCAAATTCCAACCCAGAGCTACCTACTGATTAGCAAGCATTCATACACCAGAGCAAAAAGACAGCAGGCAAGAATCTAATGTTTTCAAGGATACACTCTTTGCATATGAACACCAGCTGCACCACTCATTAGTTGAAATATGAGGAAGAAACCAGAAAACGTTCCATTTTCAAAGTACCAGTTATCACAGCTCAAGCAAATAAATCCATAAGAGATATTGAAAATAAAAGTCCTAACAACGTTTTCTGTATGGATCAAACTACCTTACACAAGCTGTTGATCCGAGAACACAAGAGAAAAACTAGCCATTCATTAGCAGTGGAAATAGTTTCATCCAGGACAAAGTCGATTTATACTCAGGATCAAATTATTACTATGAACAGTTTGGGTCTGTTGTTGCAAAGTCTAACATAATGCAACCATTTAGTTCAGAGCGGTTACTTGGTCACAGTTCTCAACTACCTACACAGAGAAAGGATTTAAACTTAGCCCACCATGTAAGACATGAGAGGAAATGCAGTAGACCTCCACTGAAAAGTGAACTTTGTGAGAAGTAAAACTAATTAAGTATTGGCAAAAGTTTTCATGGGAGGAATTAACTGGTTGAAATTAAAACACGATTGGATGCATTACCATGAAATTCTAAATATGGGTTCAATGCAATACATTAAAGACTTTAGTTCACATTACTCAAATATCAGATTAGATTGGTACAAATCATGCACAGTTCTCACTTTAATAAGGATATTAATGGTGAAGGAAGACAATATGCAAGGAAAAAAATACAGACTTTGAGGTAAGACTTAAAATAAGAGTCACATAACATCTTGCTGGATTTACATCCAGACTGATCCTGTCTTTTGAAATATGTGGCAACATTTGGTCAAAAATTTCCATCATCTTAAGAAAAGAAACAGAACAATCACATTTCATTTAGAGAAGGATGCTCCATAGTGGGAATTGTGACAATGCTGCTCCAGCAGATGAAATATGAATTACGTGCCTTGAGATCTGTGCACTAAAGACTTCCCACAGCCATGACCCTTTGGAGCAGGAGGGGAAATGGAAGAGGAACAGGTATATTCTAGGGAACAGATATTATCCTCACAACCAGAAGCCCTAAAAAAGTTTGACATTATGTTCACCTCACACACACACTACTTCAGTTCTTGTTGCACATAATTCAAGACAACACTGAAGTTTACAACATAAATAGACCAATCACTTTTTTTTTTCTTTTTCTCTCACCTCCTCTCTTTTTTCCACCTAGGATTAAATATTAGAGGCTTATCTGCTTGGTTTTAGCTCCAGAGTAGCTGTAAAAACCTGAGAGGTCATGCATCTCCTGCCACAAGTGCTGAACTTGGTCCAAAACAAGAATTATTGTGAAAATCAGTTATAATTGGAATACTTATAACTTATATTCCCCCTCTGGGCTTCAGAATCTGCAGAAGCACCGTCTATAATACAGACCATTATAATTTTAGGAAGCATTTTTGCCCTGCAGTAATATTAAAACCAATTATTTGAGAAAGATTTTTGAAGCTCTGTCCTCACTGATTTTATACTTCAGAGAGGCTATTAGATCACCCAGTACAAGAAGCACAAAACCATGATCTGCCATACAAACATAGTTACATCACATGATGAGCAACACTGCTGTCTTGGCACAAGAGCTTTTGGATGACTGTGCTAAGTCCTGTTCAGAAAGAAGGGCTGCCAGTCTAAGGCAGATACCACTAAACAACCCCAAAAGGCAACTGCCTGCCCAGATCTGCCACATGCTGAGCAGAGCCAAGAGTCTTCTTTCACTAGACCTAATTTCCCTTTTCTCTGAGTTCTTCAAGGCATGTAGGAAGTACAACCTCAAACACGCATGTAATTTGAAATGCAGAAAATATGAATATCAGATATTCTCAGACCACCCTGATGGACTGCAGTGTGGAGGTGTCTTCACCCACAAGTGAAATGATGTGCTCACACTCACACTGTTTGAGACCACCTGAAGTCTGAACTAGACAACTTTGCAGCAACTGGCCTGGGTCATCATCTGGCTGCGAAACAGCTTCTTCTGTGCTTCTGTGCTCAAAAATGAAATTTAAAAAGAGCAATTTTACAGCTTTAGGCTGAAATGTGTGCCATGCCCAAGGGCACAATGTGGGGGGCATTCAAGGGCATCAAGCCAGCTGGGAGAGAGCTGGCTTGCTCTGCTCACCACCCTAGCCAACCTTGCCATAGGCTATACCCACACCATCCAGAAGAAATGCTTAACTGTGCCTGAGTTATGAACCATCAACTGAGCCTGCATTTCCTCTTGGAGGAAAAGTAACTGATTCATTCAGGGAGCAAAACTAATTTAAGTGAATGGCTGAGTCCCAGAAGTAAAAGATGGACCATTTCTGAGCCAGACTGACAGTGTAAACCACCCTCAACCACCCATTACTTTTATTATACCTTTAAGCAACTTGTGCAATAATGACAAAATGATGCAAGCATAAGAAGCATTCCAGCATACTTTTCAGACAGTGTTTATCACCTAAAGAAAACACTCAAATACATAGCTTTATTTAAATTTCATGATTACGCACTACAAATTACCAGGCAACCTTGATATAAAATTATCAACGTTCAGTCAATATCATAAAAATGTTGTCTGTGCAGTTGATAGGGAGTCAGTACAAAGCAAGCACAAATGCATACCTCTATTTTTGAAATATACGTATATTTCAAAAGGAAGTACTTTTTGACTGATGATCAAAATGCAGTAAGCTATACTGGCAGAGAACACCAGCATAACATTACTCATCAATATAGAACCATCCCCCTCCAAAACAAAAGAAAACAAACACCCCTCCAAAAAAAACCCCTACCAAAAACTAAAAAAACACCACACAATCATTTCCTAACCAATGGTACTGTATCTCTGAAACTGGCTGTCTGGGGAGAGAATGCTGCAAAAAATCAGCCTCAAGAAAGCACTACTTTATCTACTTAAAGAAATTTCAGGGGACTGAGACTGAGAGGCAGTGCTTTTGGTTTTGCAGGAAACTGCCCCTGAATTGTTGGGTATACAGATGAAAAAGGAGACTACTCCCTGACAACACATGGCTCCATAGAGGGGGGAGGCAGTGCTAAAACCAACCTGCCAACATAGCAGTCCATCCTCTGCTGAGGGTCTGATTTTTGGCAGGTTAGGAAGTGAGGCAGAAGGAGCAGAGAATTGCCACAGTGCTGTCCTTGTTTCCATGACATGTGCTTTTACAACTTGTGCTCCCTGAAGTAAATGGCACAATTTGGACTCAGCAGCTGACAACTCAGCAGCTCTCTGCCTCTGGGATAAGGGAAAGCTGGTTCTGTTGTAGCAACAGTTGACTTCACTCCAGTGCCAGCTCCAGACAGTGGAGAGAAAGGAGGGGGGACATATGCCCTTCAAAACCTTACACCCTGACCAACATTCATACCAATGACTTAGGAGTTATTTTTAGCCTAAGTATTTTCTGCTTACAGTGAAACCTGCTACTAGGAATGATTCCAAGAGACAGCAGCAGGGAAAGGCAGACAGCAGCAAAGTGGCAAAAGCCACTGTGGAGCTTCTAGTGCTTGCAGGAGTTCAAGGACCTCACGGACAAGCAGCAAGGCTCCCACAGTCTCTAAATGTGAGGACTGCAAATTTTCCAGAGGAAGGAGGGTAGCAGTGAGCAGCAAAAAAATGATCATGTGTATGAAAAACAGTCCCCAGGTAAATTTCTAAGGGACACATAAGAACTTCCAAAGATAATTTATTCCGATTAAAATCTGTTAGTTTATAAGTCAGTAAGAAAGGAAGGCAAACAACACAGTGGACTTCTGCATTTTTTAGTAATAGACGTCCTAGCTGCCCTCCAATCCCTTAAAATACAGGTAAGAAAATAGGTCTGTTAATTTAAGAATTTATATGGCACTCATCATTGCCATGCTAATGACTCTGGAAGAAATCCATATGATTCTGGAAGATCATTTAAGCACGTATAAACACCAAACTTTTGATACTTCAATCTCAGAGACATGTTCGAAAATCCCACTTAGCTGCAGGTAAATATTAGACAGGAAAAGAGATNAAAAAAAAAAAAGAAAAAAAAAAAAAGAGGTAATGGTAAATTTTGTAGGCATCAGCATACACAGATGCAGTCTCATCTCTGACAAGGTCATATCACTTGCCTGATGTTAAGCACTCAAGATTCACAAAGCAATTATTCCCTGCTTCTATCTGTTGATAAAATGAGCACAGAACCAAAGAATCAAGTTCCAAAGAAAAAAAAGCTGTTGCTTTTGTTTAAAGACTTAGGAGAAGACAGCAGCAAGAATGTTCCCTTTTCTGAGGCAACCCAAGTCACTGCAGCACTTCCAGGGGTATCAGAAACACCTCAGGCTACTTAAAGTGACAGATGAGCCAGGATGAAGACTCCTCCAGTCCTTCTGTCAAAGGTATTTCTCTCTGAAGCTTAAGGAACCACTGACTCAGTGCAACATTCACGTCCTTGTGAGAGGACACTCACTGGAAGTGCAGGATGGAGGTCTCCAGGTCTCAGTTCCAAGGAATATTTTAATCTTTTACATTAAACTGTTCACAGAACAAAATGTGTCAACCAGCTTTGAAGCATAAAGCACTTCTCAAGTCTTATCTAGAATAAATTTATTTTTCTTATTTTTAGACAGAAATTTGATATACTGCACTCTGCAAGATAGTCGGTATTTACAAACATCTAGGTTGTTTAAATACATCTTATCATAAAGCACAGAATTTGCTGTCACACACTCATTGGATTAAGCAATCCAACATTTATACTCTAAAAGAGCTGTTTTGAATACATTTAGAGATTCTGTTCTAGCATTACCTATGGATGTTAATTAATTCAGGTCTTTTAAAAACATTTTCCAAAGCCCTCAGCTGTATGACACTGGGATAGATGTAACCTTATAGCCAGAGACTATAACTAAACAAGCACTTGAAATTAAAGTCCTATGAATACATGCTAGAGTAGCAGCAGCAGCTTTCCCACCTGTGAAAACATCTTCCTCTCTTTGAGACAAGCATCTCCACCCATATGGCTGTTCCCATGTACTCCTGATTTGCCTTTGGCAAGTGAGAATGCCCTCACCTAAAGGTTAAGTCTCTCCCTTTCCTCAGCACACCTGTAAAGGGATTTTGCACTATCTAACTACAGATAATGTTTGCTACTGGTTGCTCTAAGTAACTAGAGCAGTGTGTTTGGAGAGTGCACAATGGAAACTGCTATCATTTAGCAATCCTGATAGAAGTTTGAATAGGTGAAACAGTGATAAGATGAAAGGATGCAAAGACTTAGTAAACAGAAAGCAAACAAAATCAGGTGATCTACTGACTCCCTAGAAGTTATATTCCAAACCAGCTCCAACTTAGTGATTTTTAAGCTTTCTTTTTGTGACCTTCTGCAACATTTTCCAGGGTAGATCAGTCCAGCCCTGCAGTCTTCTGATACTAGTCTTTTTTTTGTTAGACCTCTCCGAAGTGACACATAGACCCATATCCAGCTAATGGCCAGCAACTCATGCTGAGATACCAACCAAGTGCAGATGTGCTGGTTGCTATTCATTCTGTGGATACACTCAAGACATTTGCTCCTGTCTCTCCCACATCCAAATCCTTTCTCTCATCAAAGATTAATTTTTGTTTTGATCTTGATTCAAATTGTGGCCAAATCCAGGAGACTTCTAGGTCTATTCTCACCTTTGTGTATAGAAATCAAAGTTTATCACCAAATTCATGCAGCATGAAATGGTTGATAAGCTAAGGACAAGCACTGACTTTCTGCAGATCAAGGCAATCATGCATTCTTCCCTACAGTCTGGACAAAGCTTTATATATAAAGCACGTGGGCACTGATGGATCTACACCAAAAAAACATACTGTCTCAGCTGGCATTGCCACATGCTGATTTAAGAGGGAACACGGCATGACATGGAGTTTAATCTTTCTCACAGTTACTAAACCTGCTTAGTCTTATTAGGCAGTCTGGGTTCATGCTGTGGGATTGAACTAAAGGTTTAGGAAGAATTTTAAAAATTCTTCTACAGTAAGGAGAAAAGGCAAAAATAGACATCCAGGTGAGATGTCGAAGGCAAGTTGCACTGACTTATTTGGGTAACAAGCTGAGCTTCAAATATAGCAGAAGTCAACCCAATTCCCAGGCTTTCCAAAAGGAAATTTGATAGGACATGGCCTTGACAATGGAATATAAATATTTTATATTTTTGCTATGGTAATTTTAAGTATGAATGCCTGTTGAAAGGAATCAGTGACAATTCCTACACAACAGCTCACCATCCCACTCTCCTCAGTATTAGGTGATGATAATACCTATCCAAACCTTCACTCCCATTCATAGCAAACTTCCCAGGCATTCACCATCAACAACTGAAGGACAAAGCATGCATACAACCATTTTCTACCGAAGTAACACACAGCATGCCAGCACAACATAGTCAATTCAAATCTACACGCTGAATTTTAACAAGGGAATAACATTCTTCATCGAACGGTCTAAAGATTTTGAGAGATCATTTTCAAACATGGTATCTACACACATTAGAAATCCAACCGCTCAAAACAGACACAGCTGCCGCTGTGCCAGAGTCCCTGTACAGCCAGTGTGCAGAGCGGCGCCCAGCATGTCTGGATGCTCCCCAAATACAGAAGGGGCTCTTGAATCCCCTCTTATGGTCCATTTTTAAAGAGTGCTACATAAAATAAAATAAAATAAAATAAAATAAAATATAAAACAAAACAAAATACAATAAAATACAATTAAATTAAATTAAATTAAATTGCTACAAAAAGAGGCACAAATAGTATTTACCCGCTGCTCAGTCCTCGAGCCAGCCAACCTGCCGGCCAGCAGAATGAGCTGTTGACAAAACACAGCCTCTATTTAAGTCGCAGCTCCGGGCAGCGGCAGAGAGGAGCCGCCGGTCTCCCCCGCGCCCCCAGGGAGGCTGCCGCGGTTTGCGCCCGCACCGGCTCCGACCCCGCCGCGCCCCCGGCGCCGCCGCCACCTGTCCCCAGCCCCGGCCGAGCCCCGATCGACAGCAGGCAAGCAGCTGGGGGGATCTACCAAAATCCCCGCCGCCGCGCTAGGTCTCGGCGGGACTGCCAGCCCCCCCTCCGCCCCTCCCGGCCGGCACCTCCCCGGGGCGGGCAGAGCGAGGGAGGGATGGAGGGTACATTCATCATCGCGCCCCTCGGGCCGCCCCCTCCCAGGTGCGAGCGGCCGGGAGCGGGCGGCCGGCGCGGTCCCGCACTCACCCGGCGCCGCCCGGCCGTGCCCTGAGGGCGCTGCATGCCGCGGGTGCGCGGGCGGTGCGCGGCGCGGCCCAGCTCCGGCGGCAGCAGTGCGCAGCGCCGACAGGAAGGAGGGATGGAGCCGCGGAGGGAGGGAGGGAGGGAAGGAGGGAAGGAGAGGGAGGGAGGGATGGAGGAGCGGGGCTGGCGGGCTGCCCGCGGGAGGAGCCTGCGCCACGCACCGCCCGCCGCCGCCCCCGGCCCTGCCCCGGGCACCGCCGCTTCCCGCCGCCCGGCACGGCACGGTTCGGCCCCGCTGCGGGTCCCGGTGCTGCCGCGCCGAAGCTGCCGGGCGCTGCGGGCTGCCGGCGGCCCTGGCCGTGTGTGGGGGCCGAGCTGCCCCCGCGGTGTGTCTGCGTCCCCAGCGGGCTGTGGCGAGGCTGCTGCGGGAGGGCGAAGGCGCGGGTCTCATCTGAGCCTTGCGGGTTTTCTCTGTCACACGGTCAAATACCCGTTATAGAAAAGTACCTTGAATACTTCCAGCGCTGCCAGACCTCCAGGGCTGGACGCGGCGGGCCTGGCCCCAGACGCAGGCGACCCTTGTTTCATTTTATCTTTGAATTTGCCACTACTTTTTGAGGTCTGAGACTTGACCTCCAACATTTCTTTGAAGCCACAACTGTTGCATGTCAGCCTTTTAAATTAAACTTGAAATCCTCACAATCCCACAGTCGCAAGAGTCGCGCAATTTTTTAAAAAATACGCCATGAGACCCATAAAATCAGAAGGCTGGCAAGCCTGTGGCTCCCTTCTTGTGCCCCATTCAACCACAGGAGAATGGGGAGAAAGAGTGCTGGATTTCCTTGTATTTTTCTGCTTACATTTTCCTAGTGCAGTTTTCCAAGTTGTTGCAGATTGATAGTTTGTCTCACAACCCAGATGACAGAGAACTGCAACTACTTGCGTGTAATTCCTGGGCCAGGCTTGTGTCCCATGATGCTAAATCGATCATTTCAGGTCCTGAAATCCAGATTCTCCTGCCATCCTGCACATTGCCTGCAAGGTCTAAGTGAACACAGGCTGTTCTCTAGAGAAGAAATCTGCCACTGCTCTATCCTTTCCAGCATTTTTACTTACACAAACATAACTGGAGCTTCAGTAGACCGCTACGTGAACCTTGTGGTTCACTCATGCATCAAGGTACATGACTTCAGATCTGTTCTGGTTCAAGAGCACACTTGACTTCAGGCCTTCAACTCTGAGACACTTGTCTGTGTGTTGGCCTGTGTCATCTCAAGAGAAGGATTAAGTCTTCTTATACACCTACCATTCCTGGATGATTTTAAACCTGATTTGAAGAAAAGCCATGGGCTCTGATTCTCAAGCAGAGCATGTGCACTGAAACACAACTCCAAGGATGTACAGACTTTAAGACCTCTATTAGGGATCTTCTGTTTAGTAGAATAAGCAATTACCTTTCCAGCAAATCAGTCACAATACCAAATCTCTCCTCACTGGAAAGGCTGCTGGATGGTTAATTCTGTGGTGAAGACTTCAGTGCAACACAGGGAGGTTTGATATGTGAGCTGCCTAAGAATCTTTTCCCATTTAGTTCCCATTCTAGCCCAGGAGCCCTTCTACTTTCTTCTATGCAAAAACAGCCAAATCACAAAAAAAACTGGGAATACCTGTAGCACCACAATGTTTGAGGAGGAAGCGTGCATTTCATTGTACACACCTGTTCAAGGGAGGAGTGCCTCTGTCTTTGTTCCCAGATCCATTAACTGGAGCCTGGTACCCTTTCTAAAGTCTGCATCTAAGTTTCAAGAGGATGTAGCATGCTCTTTTTGACATGCATGGCATGCACAAATGTAGGTTTCCATCCACAAAAATGACAAAAGAACTGTCTTTAAAAGGTGTTGAAACTGTTAAATAAAATTGTACCACCTTCCTTTTATGCAGCTCATGCTATTTCAACTTTTTGTAAAGCCTCACAGGCATCTCATTTGTCAGAAAGCCCCATGTCATGTACATGATACATGTACATGTACACTTCAGTAGTGGCAGAAGATTTGGCAAATTTTCTAGATCACAAAGCCAAGCAGTAGTAATTTTTACTATTTTGTCTTTTTAATTAGCCAGATAGCTTCCCTGTAATTCACAGATATTTCATAAAGGAGCTGTGGGTGTTTAAGGTTTTTTTAAGCAGAAAAGTGCAGTTGTGAAGTTAGAAGAGGTATCCATGACAAAAGAGAGGTAGGGATAGTTCCTGAAGTTGTTTTAATGTTTTAGATATTGTAATAATGAGTCAATTTTCAGTTACTAAATTGTAAGTTAAGAGACAGAAATTTCTAGGTGTGGTACAATTTACAAGAAGTATGTATAGAATGAGTTTCAAGATGATAAGACTACAGATGGTTGGTATCAGTTATCTCTTTCTTTATACATTGAAATATATTCATTTAATATAAACATCCCCTGCTACTTCGGATCTGCAGTAAATACGTGCATCCAGTCTCATCTTGATGTCTTCTCCATAAAGTATCATAGCTGGTATATTTTATGAGGAAATTTATCTGCACAGAGTACATGCACGAAGGCCATTTATTTTATTTCCTGCCTTATCTCTGTTTTCCAGAAAACTGAAGGACAGATGCTGGAATGTACAACTGTGTCTTTATATAGTCAGTGCAGGATCTTGTCACTGATGTCAACAGCAGCAGGGCTGTGCCTTTCAACACTAATATTTTGGACACTGAGAGGGAGAGGTGTAAGTCTCTATGGAAAGTAGGTTAGCTTCAGTTTATTTTAGTCTATCTCAGGGCTTAATACTACTTAGAGAACAACAGATCTGCTGTCTAGGTCAGAAAAATGTTCTTGAGGCATGTAATTCTAAATGAAAGTGAGAAGTCCAGCTAGGAAATTTTCATTAATGAGAGTTTCCTGGAGCCATTTAGTCTTGTGTTTAAGGGTGTGTTGGTTATTTATGGCAGAGAAAAGGAACGGATATGTTGATGTTCTGGAACTTTTCCTTTGTGCATTGTTTCCCATTTCACAGTTGTATTTGGCACCCACTTTCCTCCAGCCAATAAAGAATATTAAGGAACTTCCGTTGCTGAGAAGTTGTGTGCACATTTTACAAACCATACAGTCTAACCAGAAGTTTGAAAGATATTACTTCTACCAGTGTTTACAAAAGTCAGAAATTGCAAATATATAGTATTGCCAGCAAAGGTCTGCCAACGGTTGTTTTTATGGGCTATCTGTTCCTGTTTTCTTTAAAACAAAATTATATAATACAACCAAAAAGCAAATTTGGATCTGATTGAATGTGTTCAGGAAGGCCAATAACAAAACTCGGATTGGCTGTGATAAACGCAGGAGTAACCTCTGCTCACGCCAAGAATAACCTCGAGTACTGGGGATAGTGCATGTATTTTTGTGCAATTACAAAGCAACAGTTCTTTCCTACGGAGTCTCAGTGGAAGCATCTCTTGTTGTCAAGCTGACAGAGCTTTTCTTGGAAATGAGGACACTGACCCCAGAGAAATAAACTCTTGCTAATTGATAATTTTCAAATACAGAGCATTTTCTTCATCATTAAAGACCTATGTCTGTAAAACCAGGGACATGTTGGCAATATATTGCTAAAGTGCTTCAAAAAATTCTCTGGTCTCTCCTGTCTGCAGGAAAACCATATAGCCCATTGTGGGTTTTGTCTTTATAGGGAGAAGCAATGAAGGACTTTGATCTACTGACCTGCACTAACTTTGATAGTGCCATGAGTTTAAAAAGAAATGGAAAGAAAAACACTACTTGCCAAAACCAATTAAATTTAATGCACTCACATTCCTTTTCCTGGGAAAAAAATCTACCTCAGATGCTTGGGAAATACATGGTGTTGAAATACTGGATTCATTGCCAGTAATAGGACCCTTATTGTTGGCAGTGAAAGTAAAGCTTCTCCCATGCATTGCAGAGGTGATAGGAGATGGATTACATTGCCACACATTGCCAAATGCCAAGATTTTTGTGTCTAACAAGGGCATTCGTGTGTAGGGCAGAGGACAACTCGATTCTTCACTGAGTACCTTGGGTTCATCTTCACTGGCAACTACAAACAATTATTTTGAACAGGTCTTTTATATCTTCCTGAGTCAAGCAGCTGTTGAATGATCTTGCCTAAGATCCTTCCATGCCTCACTCTACAGAACCTTTGGAAAAGTTTCTGCCCATCACCTTGTATTCCTCATTTTCACATCTTTGTGACTACTGTCTGCCTTCCTGTTGAAATGTCATTCTGATGCCATGTTATCAGACCACAGCTTTGGGGGGGGGGGGCGATGAGCAGCTTATGCTAAGGGAACTTAGCTTTTGGTCTTATCTTGTGATCTTGATGTAACCAACACGCTCTTCACTGTTCCTTGACTTGAGTACAGTTGTTCATGCCTGTTGTGTCCAGTAATGCCTATTCTTTCCACTCTCGTTCTAGTGTGGCTTCTGATGCTCCCACAAGCAGGCATTTCGATTTGTATTTCATTCAGCCAAGTCTTAATACCTCAGTTAAACATGTCTACAGGGGCTACAGTGAACTGATGCCTAAGAAGCAGCTTGGTGCCGAAGTTCCCCTGCTACAACCATCTCCATACTGTAACCAGTTAACAGCTGCAGGCCTGCTTTTCAGACTAAGCAACCATCCTACAGGTGGTTATACTACAGTGTAAAGTACAGCATATGCTTAATCATCACGCTGGATGCATCATGTTGCTGAGTCTGGTACAGAAGCATGAGAGGTCAATTGTTGAGACAGTGATATAGGACACAGAATAGTTATTGGGAAGGAATAAAGCTAAATACATTTTTGAAGAAACACCAACAAATGGTAACAATCTTGCTGATTGTGGAAGAGATTGGTGGAATCAGTCCTAGAACTGTGATTTATGGATATGAAACTGAAGAGGACTATTTAGTACAGTAGTGGAAGGGCCTAATTACAAAAGAAAAAGAGGATTTAAGAGAGTCAGAAGCAATTTAGATTTGTAATAGCCATAGAAGCATGGATATCTGAAAATAAAAGATACCAAGAACATCTCAGACATTCATATACTTGCAATTTTACAAGGCCCTTCACTGGCTCCCTGACAGTAGCATATCACATTCAAATATCCTGTTGTATTCTATGCAGCTTTCAACTATGCTTCTTTTTTCACAACTCTTTGTCACTGTTGTGTTGGCTCTATTTCCAGTGCAGTGCCTTTCCTGGCAGTCACACTTTTCTGATCACCAATTTAGCAGCTAGATATTGCCATGCTTTATCTATTTCTAGGAGATCTCACCGAGAAATGCCCTCTGTACTACAAGGCTTAGTAAGTTGTTGCTTCAGATTTTCTGTGCATCAGTCCGTGGGCTGAACATGTCTGCTGAATGCTGGATGAATCTGAAGTACTCTAAGCTGTTATGAACTTTAGATGCACTCCAGAGTTGATCTCCACATCAACAGGAGCCATTCAACCAGAATTCATGTAACTCAAGCTGAGCTGCCAGTTTGAGTGAATCCTGAGAAGTCGCTAGAATTTTCAAAATTGTCCTTGCACAAAGCTTACAGGCAACAACACCCTCTCTCCCCACTGAACTGTATCCAGGGAAAGAAATAAGACTTCTCCTGCACTATCCTTGGACAGAGCTGTTAAACCACTCACTGCTTGGAACCAAATTTCTGTTACATCAGCATAGAAGTAGCAAGACGAAGAGAGTTCAGCTAGAGAGAAGGTAGAGATATGCAACAAAAGCTTTTCAGGAGAACAGGAAGTTCTGTATTCACATGGTTCACAGCATTCCTCCTATCAGTCTTTCCGTGTAATTTTTCAGATGTTGGTTTCAATACTTCTTGAACACAGTGCATCAGAGCTTGGGATGTTATAGTATTAAACAATACATAAATAAGATGCCTCAAGGTGTGGCCTTGGAGGATATGATGGCAAAATGCAGTTATTAGAAGCAACTTTGTCCTTTCTGGGCCTGACTTAAGAAATACTGGGTTTTTTTGTTTTGTTTCATTTACCTTGTTAACCACAGTTCTCTTGTAGACTAATAAAAGGTCTGCATTGGAACACAAACAGAAGTGCTAAGTTTAGTAAACCAGACAATTCCTGCATGTTTGGAAGCCAGGTTGAAAAAGTTTTCATAAAAGCAAGGAATTGTTTGCATGAGGTTAATTATTGTAGCAAATTCTGTATTTATTTTAGGAGTTTCCATCAAAGTGGACCTATTTTTGTTCTCAGCTTTGTTTTTATTATTGTACAAAAATAACTCTCTAATGACATATAATTCTAACCTAGTATCGACTTAATTACATATCTGTGTCCGTCCTTACATCCTCTTGTCTGGTGTAACAAGCACTTTTGTTTTCAGTAGTTCGAAGACTAATGGCAATATTAATTTGCCTCTGCATAACTTGGTAAAGGCAAAGGAACTGCCTGCATGGGACCTGATTTGTTGTAGCATCAGTGCTGCAAGGCTGAGCTTCTTCAGGCAGAGAACAACTTTCTGCAAAACACTTTTTAGACATGTGTGAACAGCAATGGAGACACCAGAAATGTAGGTACATGCTGAAAATCGTGTCGCTGAACATGCTTTTTCTTGTTCCCATTCTTGGCCAAGCTGGATGTCTAGGCAGCTTCATTCCCCACTGGGGTTACATGAGATGCAGACCAACACAGAGCCACATTTGTCAGCACTGAGCTAAAATGGATTCACTTTCACACTGGTCTGTGTTCTGGCCTCCCTACTCTGAAACACAACACACCTGGGAGGCTGCAAAGCACGATCTTCAGACAGGTGCTGTGAGTGCATGAGGCACAGGCTTGTACATGTTAATGAATTGATGCATGTGTTGGCCGAGATTAGGGTTTGGCAGGTACTTTTTCTGCCACCAGTATGAACTTCAGCATCCATCATATGTCTCTTATGCTGTGATCCTGCATTGTGTTAACATAATGCTTTGTATACATCTGCATGGTAACACAGACTGAGGAAACAGTTACTTCTTTTTTATTTTTTGACCCTTTTTATTTTTACTTA
>PYHW01009189.1:4535852-4564166 GCA_013186435.1 Turdus rufiventris | reverse complement strand
TTTTTTTTTTTTTCCCCGATTAACCTTCCCTCAAGTTATTTTTAACTGAATAGATTTCCTGCTGTGAGCTACACTGAGTACGAACATCAAGCCTTTGGAAGGCTGGTAGGAGGTAGGAATAAACAGGAATAAACAGCTAAGGACAAAGGTTAAAAGGCTATAGGTCTGGAATTAACATCCAAGGGCAGAAGCTGAAGGAGCCTTCCTGCTGTGTGTAAAACCACAGTCCTGGGCTCTAGGCTGACATTAGTCTGGTGGAGGTGCTGAGTTCAAAGTTCAGCTTTGTGTCTTAGGCATTGGATTGGAGTATTTCAGGCACAGCCAGGGTCTCAAGCACACTTGCAATAACCAGGATGGACTGACAGTAAGAATCTGAGGAAAAAAAGGAACTTGCTTTCTGTCCATTGTCTGAAGCATCATAGTTGAGGAAGGTGAGCTGTGTCCCTAGTTGCAAAGATCATCCAGACTCTTCTCTTTGTGAGCCCACATCTGAGCGTGACAGCAGTGCTCACACTCCACAAAACTCTGCAACTCCCTTGGATGCCCATTGAAACAGGGAAAATAACTTACTTGGTAGGAATACCTGACTTTGAGGAGAACATACATGCCAGAAGCTATTATTAGGCTCCTAACTTTGATTTTAGAGGTACTTCAGTGAAGCCCTGGTAAGGGTGTTTGGTTTGGTGTGTTGGCTGTTGCTGTCTCCAAGTATTGAATGCCTCTTCAGCCTGTTCCTTTTTAATGCATAGGACTGCTGTGAAATGCAGCCTGGGGCTGAACATGCTGAGTTACAGACACTGCAGCACTTGGCATTTTGATGTTCTTCATACATGGATAGGCTGCTAGCTCTCCTTCACTTTAATGAAAATTGCAAACCTAAAAGTCAAGGTCCTGACACACTTTCTGCTGTACTAAAACGTGTAATAAAAAATCCTCATAGGCATCTAGTGAACAGGGGGAAAGGCTCGCAGGAAGCAACCTGCTGAGCACAGAGCACTTGTTCTAGCCAAAAGGAAATTCCTGTTGTTTCATTTGCTTTCTCGGTTTTTCTTTCCTCTACACAGCTCTCTAAGCTGAGGTTTTGTTGTCTTTCCACTTTTGTATACCAAGAGACAGCAATTCCACCATGCCTTGTTCCGGACCCCTGGCCATACATGCCATCTTTCCTCTCGTGTCTGTAGTTGGCAAAACTGATGCCAAGGCAGACTCAGAAAGTTTTAGCCTGTTAAGATGTAGTACACCAGACAGGAGGATGTATGGATGAACACAGATATGTAATTAAGTCGATACTAGGTTAGACTGTATGAAGTCACATTTAGATGGAATCTCTTTTGGCTTTGGAGATGATAGTAAATCTTTTGTGTCACGTCTTGCCCTAGCTACTCAACAGTTCTACTCAAGCCTCACTTAACTGGCATTTTTGGCTCTGAAACCCTCTCTTGGATTTAAACATCAGGGAAATTTGCAAGGGAGAAACAACAAATGCCATCACATATGTGCATGCAGGCTTTAGGGCTTGATTGGGAAATGGAAGAATGGGGGTGCAATGGGAAGGGGTGCTCCAGAGGCTTTTCCGTGCCCCCAGGATGCTCTGGCCGCCTCCTTGGGCTAGAGGGCACTGTCCGCTCTGATTCTGAAGTGTGGACATCCCTTAAAACCAGCAGGGAAGCAGTGGAGGCACAAGAGGCTGAAGCGGGAGTGAAGGTGGTTGTGCCTGGGTAGGGAGCGGGAAGTGCAGGCTTCTGGTCCCTGCTCCAGGTCCAGGTCATGTTTTTTTTCGTTGAGTTCGGGCGGAAAAACCTTGCGTTTTTCACACAGAACAGTGAGGCTTTCTCAGAAAGCTGGGAAGAAACTTCTATGTGCCCGTGACAGTCACATTATGATTCACTCTGTCCCTTATTACAGGCAGCAACCTTGACAGCTCTCTTGTGCAATCCTACCACTTTCCCGGACTTCACGGGAACACAACCCTTTGTGTTGAGCTATTTCAGAACGGCCTGGCTCCTCCCACCCGCAGAAGAGAAAGCCTGGACAGAACGACTTGCTGAAACTCCCACTTCTTCAACACTAACGTAAGATGTGCCATTAACATGTTTTCTTTTGACGTCCAAGTGGTAAAAGCTTCTCCCTAGCCCTCCCCACATCCAGAGGAGGCAGAAGTTTCAGTAGCAGGGGGTATGTGCCAACCCAAGCTCTGCAGCAGCGAGAAAAGGTGACTCTCGGGAATTAGGGCTAGTTATTTTCTGTCCAGCTGGGAGCACGGAGCAGTACGGTCCTGCATGATAGCAGAGCAAGCATCTCACAGCTCCAGTGCCCACATCCCCAGGGAGAGGCTCTGGTATTAGGAGATAAGCTTATATGCTGCACAGATGACAGTGGTTGCATAAATCACTGCTTTTTTTGGCAAGAAGTGGTTGCCAGAGAGACTGCAGGCTGCTGTTATTGCACATGGATGTGAAGTTTGTTCTGGTAGTGTGACTGGCTCTGACTCCAGAAAGAGGGAGTGAACCAAAGGCTTCAGGGGGAATTTGTACCACTTTGGCCTGTGGGATGGGTTCTCACAACTGGTAAGAAGTACAACAATAACTCTACTTCCCCAAGGGAGCTACTCAGCACAGTCTCAGATTGACCCAGAAACAAGCATTTCAGTTTTAGAAGAGAAAATCTGGGGGCAGCCTTACTTTAAACACTAAAAAATACTAGTTTTGCTAACTACTACAGCTCTGCAAATGCAATTGCCTCTATATTTCTCTCCTTGTTTTGATTGGATAGTAGTTGTTTTTGGTTTTTGGGGTTTTTTTTGTTCTCCCTTCCCCTCTCCTTTGCTCTTTTGCTTAATTATTCTGAAACTGGTTAAAAGCTACTCTAGCACTTTCTTATGAACGTCTATAGTCTGTGCTGCCAAGGGTCAGAAATTTCCAGGGAGCTAGCCCCCATTCTATCATGCAGCAGCCACTGACCAAATGTAATGCTATTCTTACCTTTTGAGATAAACCGCAAGCTGTGGAACCAACCCACTAATAGCCTCCCAGAGATACCTTAAATTTTCTCCTCTAATTTCAGCACTGTACAGAGAAATAACTTTCATGGGGAATCTCTGTACTGGAAACAAATGGGAAGCATGGCACGCTAAAGATTAGAGAGGAAGGGTTATCTTGGTGTTTAACTAGTCATTTGCAGCTTACAGCAGTTTGGAAAGATAACGCTATGTAACTGTTAAATTTTATTAAGGGACATAAACCAGCTCCATATTTACTAGCATACATGCTTATGTTTAATATCAAATCTGGTGAGGCAAAGTGACAAATCCCTTGTCTTTGATGTTTTCAGGAGCATATCAGGCCTGTACAACCCTTTGCTGTCAGTTTTAGTGGGAAAAGAATTCTATACTGTAAGATCTACACACTCACAAAAATTTTCCTGAAAAAGATGAACAGAGCAGAGAGGATACCTGTAGTGACATTATCACTACAAAGAGTGTTACTTTACCACTAAGACTCTTTCTTCCCTGTAATTTTTTTCCTAAAAGCCAATTAATGATGTTTAAAGGGTGTTAATGCTTGCTTTGGAAACAAATGTAATTAACACATAATTTGTGATATTGCAATTTTGCATTTGAAATTAATCCGACACTGAATTCGATACATTTTGATTTTTCTTGAGGAAGGGTTTTGTGCATGAAAACTTTTTTTGTTAGTTAAAAGGGAAACAACACTGGGCAGCTTCTGAATAATCTTGATCAATTAATTAATAATTATTGATCAAGCTATATCCAAAATGCAATCAATATCCAAATTTCACATATAATTTCTGTTATAAAACTTAGTTTTCTTTTTCTTCCAGATTGGTAAATTTTCTATATTATTTTGATTTATTATTGTAAAAGTATTTGGTTTGATTTTACAAAACTTAGAAAGAGAGGCATCAAATGCTCTACCAAGGGACTACATTCCACATATTTTACTTTTCCAGTCTGTGTTTTTTGTGACCTTCAAAATCTTCTATTCAGGCCTAATAAGTTCTGAAGAATTAACCTAGAGCATGTAAAATAATCCAAAACTATTTAGGTAGTGAAGAATCTGTAGCATTCTATGAACACAAGAGGACTCCTTCATCCAGCAAAATCCAATTGTGATGGTTTGTGAAAAGCAAGAGAAGTTATGCAGATCCAGACCTAGAGAAAAGAAAAAATGTAGAGCTGCCTTAGGCATCAGCAGTCTCTACCTCCCTGATGCTCTTTGGAATATGATTCTCTTGACATGATTTTTATGACAGGAGCTTGGAATCTCTACAAAGTACATCTTTTGGCACTGATCTCTCAGGTTTGCAAAAGACATATAAAATACTGTGTTCTTGTTTTTTCAATGAAGTCACAGGATTGTCTTGGGGTGTTAGAGTATCCTTAAGACATTTACCCACTTACCCACTGCTTCAGAATAACAGAATTGAAACCACTATTTGTCCAGAGAATGTGTGACTCTATTGGTATTTTGTTAAAAAAACAGCAAAAAGCATTTTCTCTACCCCTAATTTTTTCTAGAAGGACTTTTCTGATAAATACTTGTGAAGGTCTGCATAGCCAACAAACAAATAAATGAGCAGGAGGAGAAAGTAGCGTGGAAATAGGAGAAGTCACTGCAGAGGCACTTGGCATCAGCAATATAAGTTAGATGAGAGCTCCTATGAGTCCTGGCTGAAAGAAATAGGGACTTAGGAACAGTTGGAGAGAATCCAATTAGAGGATAATGTGCTAAAGAATACAGGCTTACTGGTGTCTTTGCACAAAAGGTCTGACTCTGTCACTACCTTCTTCTCTGAATATGAATCATCTACAACAGCCTAAATTTTTTAGTTGCTCAAATGAAGTGGGAGATGTGAAAGGACATTTTACTTGTAAGGCTTATAAAAAATGACCAGGAATTATAGGATACATGAATCTTAGGAACATCCTAGATACAAAGTATAACTCCTGAACACTGAACAGATGGTCAGTGTCATGTTTTGTTTTCAACCTGAATGCTTGCTACAACAGCCCAAAGAGCTGGCAACTGAACTGAAAACTTAAATACAGAGTGCCCAGTCTTCATCTAGAAGTAAGTCTTGTATAAGATGTTTTGAAGAGATTTCTGGGTTTTGCTCTGCTTCAGTCAAATGATTTAGAAATGGCAGTATAAAATGAGATGAGAAGTAATTTTCACAGGCAATTTCTGTATTGGAAATGATAATTTGAAAGCATGGAGCTGTAGTGGTTAAGGTGCAAGGGTGGAAGATTACTCACAGGGCAGTGGCTACAGATGTAAAAATCCAGTGATTATTGAATCCTGGCATGAAATATTTTTGCCACTGAGCTCAGCCAAACATGATAATCACTGTGAAGACAAGGAGATTAATTTTAAAATTGATGTGCTCTCACTGCTGGTATTTGTTTCTGCAATCACAAACCAATGGTTTTGAGTTGACATGCCCCTTCTGAAGTAATGTGAAAATGCTTAAATAAGAAAACCAACTTAGCTCCCGAGGGGGTGTAAAAGAGGGGCAAATACACCCAAATGCATCCATCACCAAGTTCTGAATACAACCATTTTCATATTAGAACAAATAAAATGTATTTTAAAATAATTTAAACAATAATTAAATGTACCTATTCTGTTACAGAAACTGTCAAGGTCATGATATATCAGGGAAATTTCAGTGCAGAAAGAAGGCTAAAAATGCTTTATAAGAATGGACTGAGGTGCTTTGGCCAGCTTTTTTTTTTTTTGTTTTTTTTTTCCTTAATTTAATTTAATTTAACTTTATATTTTTTTCTTTTTTTTTCAGCAGTAATCCTACTTTTTTATGTATTCTGCTTGTGATTTTTAAGAACACATTACCACTGACTTCTCCTGAGTAACATAATTTGCTAATTATAGACTTGAGGATTCAATATTTAGTGATCCCACATGATTTTCATTGGAGTCAAATAAAGAAATGCACTAGTGATTTTCATAGATAAAGGCTTAGAAGTTTTGAATAATTTCATATTTAGTAACACAGACAGGTGTCAGCTTGAATGTTTGAAAAGCCACATGTGGAGATATGCAAAAAATGCCTTTTAAAGACACTCATATTATACTTGAAGATTATCAGCAAGTTTGTTAAGATGAAAGGTTTATTAAATTATGTTTATGCTGTTTATTTCTATTAAAAATAGAAGTCTAGAGCTATTTTGTAAAAGTCTATCAACTCACACAGGAAATGACAATGACGTTGAACTAGTAACGGGGTGAAAAACCTTTTCTGAAGTCCTTGATCTGAAAACCGTGAGCTGTTCAAAGTTCGTTTGTTTGAGAGATGATGCCTGCAGCAACAGATGGAATCTCCCGAGGAAGCCTCAGTATATTCAAAAGCTTCCGAATGATTCCAGTAAAAGCCCTTGTACAGAAAGTTCCAGCTCACTTCTTGTTTACTTGGTTAGCTGCTGTAGAGGAGTCACATAGGATTTCCCTAACAAATCACATGTTCTCATATTGCGGCGTCCTTGAGCCAAATGCATAGAAAACCTTGGGTAACCTTTTCTTCTTCAATATACACAGGGAGAAATAATCTGTTTTCAACATTTTTGGCACCTGCGTTACATAGACGATGGCCAAATAATGACCTATTTCAGCATGTTTCCTCCCCTGAACAGTATCTGTATAATTTTCTGTCAGTCTTATCCTTAACAGACTGGAATTTGTAAATAAGAGGGTCACACATGTAGTAACATAACATGAATGTAGCTTTACAATTTTGAGTATTAGTTCACAGGAAATTACTCTGTTCCAGATGCTGTGAGCTATTTTCCTGTGCCTACTGAGAGACAAACAGAACTGAGGTTGGAAGAGGCTTTGAAAGAGTTTTTGGAAAGTCTGGCTTCCAATATCTGCTTCTTTCTTAGGCACTTCAAAGTCATACATGGCCTCGCCCTGGAGCATTTGGCTTTCATAACTAATTCTCTGAGCATGGAGAGCAAGTGCCTTCAGTCAGCGTTCTTATTTCAAAAGATGCCTAAAGATAGCCAATACAAAACCAGAACAATGCCGATTTCTCCAGATTCCTCCTAGAATGTGTTAAGTTGAATGCTTATCACGAGAAGGGGAGATCTGAATTCTAACCCCTGCTCCAAGGCCTGTGCCCTGAATTCACTCACTATTTAACATAAATAGCCCTTTATGCAGAACCAGAATCCAGGGTTCCATTAGTGTATGAAAGTGCTACACTTACTGAATTAATGCTGTCTTTTTCCTGCTTGGTGAGACCTCAAGTCTTTTTACAGAATAACTTTGCTTTCACAGGGGTTAAAAGAAGTCATTGATGGCCTGTGTCACACACACCGTTAGGGAATACCTGCCATGCATACGCAGTTTTCTACCAAATGTGTAGAACACTTTAGGTCACTAGTTTCTTTACAGTCTACACAAAAGAGACCTGCACTTACACTTCAGAGTAATCATGGCATTGAAAATATAATATGTATTCTGACTAATCATAATAAATTTATAATTTCCAGTTCACACTGTCTTGCTGACTTATGCAGAAAAATTTATATAGCCTTTCCTGTTATAACTGTGAAAGGTTTTCATTCTCCCTGAAAAGAGAAGGAATAGCACACTCATGACTCAGGCAAATAGGAGAGAAGGCAATAAGAACTTCTACTGACATTTAGGGGCTCCAGATTTTTCATTACTCTATTTATTTTCACTGATGTCACCCTCACTAACTTGTGCTCATACCACTTGTAAGACAGAACCCACTTAAATGCAATTTATTCTTTTTAGAAGGCTGTTATGACAGATTTTTTATTTACTTAATTTTGGGCAGAGTAACTCAAAAAATATTTTATGTTAATGGTGGCTTTTTCACCAGTCTTCTTCCACAGAAGGAATTGTTACCATTGACACCACAACAACATTGATATTGATAAAATATGTCTTTAAGAACATCAACCATTCACTCCAGGATTTCATGTTAATACTAAAGGCTTGTTCAAATCTTTGTCATGGAGAAGCTCCCGGTGAATCCAGTGGGATTTGGATAAATTCCTTGGATTCTGGGGATAGAAAACTTTCTTCACTAATATAGATTCATTAACTTGGACAAGTACCTGCAGAGAAGTAATGGTAGGTTCTCAGTAAGTGACAAAAGTTGCACAAAGAGGAATTGTAGTCAGCCAGTGATGATAATAGCCTAAATAACCAGTTTGTGTCCATACTAGAGGTCAGGGTTCTCTGGAGCAAACTAGGCACCTAATTTTTATGAAATAAATAAAATATTTCTTCCATTGTACTGTATCTTGAAATACAACCAGAAGAGAAGCCCTAAACTATAAAAAAAAATGTATAGGAAAATATTGCTTCTCTTCAAAGAATACTTTGCCATTCAGGTCAATAATTCAGACACTCTAAGGTGATCTGTGCAGGGTCTCAGTAGCACACAGCATTCCCACATTTCAACTCTGAAGCACTGAAGCACTGAAGAGTTAATGTCTTCAGTAACTTTTTCATTTTTGCAAAGCATAAACTTTGCAAAAACACAGGATTTTGTTTAAATAATGTGTTTAGTTCTCCTAACCAACAGAAATTAAAGGTTTTGGAAATCATGTCAAGCTCGCTATATAGACTATGCACAAATTTTGTGGTTGGTTTTGTGTCCTCAGTGACTCACCCAAAGCTGTTTTTGTATTCTTAAAATACAGATTTAGCTTCAACTTCAGTCCAGCTTTTATAGTAACATTTGATGCACTCTGTCTTCGAATCTGGAAGATACGTGTAAAGTAATTTATCTCTGTGCCTCTCATTATTTCCAGAAAGTACTAGTGCATCTTTTATTTCTGTATTCAATTGTAGATAAAACTTAGCACAAAGCTAAATTAAAAAATAATTCTGTTATAAAATCACCTACAGGAGGGAAATACCCTTCTCTAGATTTCCAAGACCAAAGGTGCCACTTTCTTCAATGGTTTAATGAAAGAATAGGGAATAAATAGTTTGGCAAACAATAGCGATCAGCTGCATTTGAGTGGAAAAGGACAGTTTATACACTCTTCTTTAGATAATTGGAAAGCATCCTTAAGCA
This sequence comes from Turdus rufiventris, assembly GCA_013186435.1. NCBI lineage: Eukaryota > Metazoa > Chordata > Aves > Passeriformes > Turdidae > Turdus > Turdus rufiventris. The sequence goes on along the minus strand of PYHW01009189.1, from coordinate 4,555,070 downwards.
TGAGCATCCAAAATTTACTCATGCTCTTGAAATTAAAAAATCACTATTTTCCCAGTTTTGGGTATGTGACATGGTTCCATTAGAAAAACTGCAATGTAACTTCATAGCTCATATTGCTACTGAGGCACCAGGCATAATGTTTTAAATGCAAGAACCAGGAATATTATTATTCATTACTGTGTGTTTCAGGGCAGAAGGAGGTGCATTTTCGAATACTTAGGCAAAAAGCTAGTCTCCAGAAAATAAGTGGGAAAAGACTTTTCCTTCATAATGGCAATTAAATTTTGCTCAAAACCCACAGAGTGCTTGATAATTCTGGGCAGATGAGCTCCTGCAGCACGTAACAAATGAGCAGTGAGCTACATCTCAATTTTTGTTATTACTTTCAATCCTGTCTGTGTGGCCAGCCCAGCAGTACAGTTTGCATGACAAGCACAGATCACTTTTGCCTCAGAGACACTGGGAGCTGGACATTCCCCTCATCTTTTTCAACTTGGGGATTATGGTCAAACTTCTGTTTAAGCTGAAGGCTCCTCCTTTTTTATTTTGAGACCTAGATGAGTGAACTCAGGAATGATGTAAATAGTGACATGGCTTAGGATCTGGGCTGCTCACCATTTGGCAGACTGTATTTGCAAGGTACTTGTTGGCTGTATGCCTATCTCCTACGGCATGTGGCTATGTCTGCAAGGCAGAAATCTCTACTGGTGGTCCATTTCATTCCCACATTCTTCCTGCCTTCCCCCCTTCATGGATTTAGAAAACATAATGACTCATGAATCCTCAGTTTGCCCCAAACTCCTTCTGCTAGGGCACATTTTTTGTGTAGCTTGTCACACATATTAAGAACACAGTTTTAACTTAGTGTTTCCACTTCTCTTCCTTTTTATTGACCAGCCTCAAGCAGCAGCAGAAGAGTTTTACCCAGATGCTTCTTGATCTGCCTTGTGTCGTCTTAATTACTTTGACCACTGCAGCTGTGGGGATTAAATGACTATTCATGTTCTCTATTGACCCCCCATTATTCCTAATTAATTTTCTTACCCACACATGCTTAAGCAATACTTTATTTCTGGAGTTATTTCATTTATTTGTCTTTTTAGTAAATGAACAAGTGTCACTTCTATGTAAAACAAGATGAATTAAGTTTGTCTGGTATATTTTAAACTCCAATATTCTGATATAAAAATAAGGCAACACATCTTCCTAATACATATACCTCCTCAGATTGATATTAATTTCAGTATTCTCACTGAAATTCTGATTGTCAATATTCTGAGGTACTTTAGCTGCCAATGTTCTGATCTCTACAATTATCAGCTGATACAGAAGCTTGTCTAAAATTCTCTTATCTGAGTAGGCTTTATCTTAATTTATCTTAAGACCCATTTTTCTTTCTGCTTCCTTGAGGTATCCAATTATTCTTTGTATCTTATTTTCTTTCTTCTGCAAATACTAAAATTACTAGTGATATCAGAGGGACTAGTGAAGATCACCTAAAATTTGTTCCTCCAGAAAATTTTGTAGTTGTGCTGTGACTCCCTGAACATCTTAAGAAGATATAACAGACTTTCTGTGTACTTCCATTCCTATTTTCCAGAAGCCACATTTCTTTTTAGCTGTTCTCTTCTCCATAAGGGAAAGGTATATACAATGTTGCAAATGAGTACAATGAGTAGGAAGTTTTATGACAAGTATTACTGTGTATTTCAACACTTTTTAAAAAAATGCTGCAAAAAACCTATTTACAGTCCAACAAAGTCAGTTTCTATAGACTTTAATCTATTTTATCCCACCATCCCACAAAGTTCCTTCCACCATCTCTCTGGTAACAATTGTTTGGTTCTAAAATTCCCCACACTTCATTCTTTTTTCTTGATGAGAGCTTAAACTGTCTTTCAAATCTCTTATAAACTTACCTTTCTCAAACAGCTCAGCTATCTTTAAGACATCTATATTAAGTAAGTCACTAAAACCTTCCTCCCTCTGTTCATAACCGCATTCTTGCTATCACATTCACAGCTGATTGTGTCTGCATATGTTGTAGCTCTCAAAAAATACTGCCACATTATGTTCATTTTCCTCTTGCTCCATTTATTTCACCAAATACTGAAAACCCTGCGTGGTCCTCTAGGTGCTTTTTTGCCTTATCATGCTTATATCACACAGTGTGAGACCGGATTGAGAGTTCTGTACTAACTGTTACATGCCTGTCTCTAGTTACATTCCCATGAGCTTCTTTGTCCTTACACCTTGAATTCTCCTGAATTATCTGAATTATCTGTTATGATGTCTCCTGAAGCCTGTTTTTAATTGCTTCCTTCTCCAGATTGTCTTACAGATACCTCCAGGATGTTGTGTTATATCTGTAACTTGTCTACGGATTTTTCTTACCATTTTTCATGCTATCACGCTCTTATAATTGTTCTGCTTTGCTCTTGAGACAAAATATGTAATCTGATTACTGGGAACTACTTTGATCAATAAATGGATATGCTTGAATATTTTTATCAAGAATATTTTTGTGCTATTCAGCTGTATCCTTAACTGTGACAAAACCAACTAACAAACATTACATCCCTATCTTCCACATCTTCCCTTGCTACTTTTGTATTGGAGTCATACATCACTATTTGGTACCACACTTTGCAATATATTCTTGAAGACTATTATCACAATCAGACAGAATTAATCTTGTAAGTTGTTAGAGATTTCTTTGCTGGGAGCACATTTTTATATTCCCTACATTTAGGGTACTCCACTAGTTTGAGGTACGGACAGTTTGCTTGTTTTTTCCTTCAAAGATTATAAAAATGGAGAATATAATTTCAGATTATTGATAATACACCAGTGGTGATATAGAGAGACATAATCTTAACCTCCTTGACTTTATTCCTCCTTCTGACCATTGCTGCTAAAATAAATAGCAATGATCCTTCCCAAGAAGCAGAAGTAGTCTTGGATACCTTTCCAACAGGTGCAACCAGCTGTGAATGATATCTCTCTCTTTATGGCACCACTCAACATGAAGTTTATTTCAATTAAACTATTGCTTATTTCAATTAAACTGTTGTATAAGGCTATCATGTGCATATCATTTTATATTTTCTGCACTATAGTCTGGAGTAGTCCTGCCTTCGGTAACCATGTTCCCTGCATGTCTTGTTAGGATTTGTAGAGCAGAGGCTATTTCTTTTACCTTAGAGCAGTCAGTCTAAGCTTTGAAGGTACCTAATGAATGAACACCACACTTCACAGAATTTGAGTTCTTCTTTCCTTGCTTTCTTCTCAAAATTATAGTCCAAACACAACACTAAATAGAGCTGTCAGAGATTTTGAGACATCTTACGGAAAATACATTTCCATGCTCTGCCAGCACTTTTTATGTCAGAATAAGAGGCATATTGTCTTCTACAGAAGTTGTTTTCCAATATTCATTTTTCATAATAAAATCAATTGAAACTGTATAGGCGAAAGTCAGTATGCTCTCATCATATCATGTCTAGAAGTCTGTGGGAATTCCTGTAAAGCAAAAAATCATTATATGGCCTGCTAAGTAAAAAGAGCATGAATGCTTTTCTCCAGAGATCTGTCTGTGTATCTGTGTCTGTGCATATCTGCAGGGTGGTATTGTCACTGAATAAACCAGTAGTTTAACTGATAAAAAGAAACCATGACTTAGAATTTCTCCTTAGAATGTTTTTATCTCAGGTTCCATTGTTTGTATTCCTAGGGCACAGCCACTCTTTCCTGCTGTTGTGATGCCAGGATCACAGCTATAACAGAATAAAAAGATAAGCAGTGCAAGGTGAAATCAGGCTTCTTATGAAGAGTTGATTCAGCAAATTATATAAGCATTCTTTAACTCAAGTAGATATTTAGTTTCTTTGTTGAACACAGATGGATTTTAGAATAAAGCATATCTCTATTCTGAAATGCTTTGTTGAGTCATTATCTCAAAACTAATAATGACTCAGCACGATAGAGAAGACTTTACAAAATCTGCTAGAGAACATTCTGCAGCCTGAACCAAGCTACACTCCGAAGCTGCGCATAGAGAGCTTCTCTATGTTTGTCACCCAGGTGGCAATTGCAGAAGCTATTCAGGTGTTTCCTTGGCTCTGCTTTTTAACTGTCCAGCTGCGAAAAGTTCTGCAAGACTCCTACAGGTGAAAGTAAAGGGAGATGAGGTAAACAGGCTGGCATTGGCAAGGAGGGCAGGAGAAGGAGCAGCAGCTCTCTCAAAAAGCCTTTACCTCAGAGGCCAACATCCTGAAGTACTCAGGGAATATGCTCTGCTCACATTCTGTGCTATAAAAGCTTTCAAATTTTAAAGGAGAGAAATAAGGGAACTGAGGAAAATTCTGAAATGATAAGTACTTGGGATGCTTTCTATGCCATTCTAATAGGTGCATTTCTAATGGATTCTTATGGTAAATTACAGTAATAATTTGATTGCAAATCTGGCCTCTGTACTTTAAGAATCGTTTCAGTAGGGAAACAGATGAGTAGCGGAAAAGAGCAAGACACTAACATGGAAATTAGGGCTCAGCTTTACATAATTCCACAGCTCTAAATCTTTGAGAACATCACAGTGGTGAATGCTACATAAACATTCACCATTGTGAATGAGTAACTTCTTCTCAGCTAGATAAAAGTACCAGGGTGTGGTTGAACACCCAGCATCTTTTGCATGTGGCAAACCAGGAACTGGAGGTTCAGTAGCTGACAGAGACACAGGAATACTGGAGCTTAGAGCTGCCTGAAAGGAAACAATAAGAGTATGTGTATTGACAGCCTCCCTCTCCCTCAAAATTGGCACCATTTAGTGGCATATGTTTCCAATCACATGATGGAGAGTTTTGTGCATATACTTCCAATTTCTGTGAATCAGCATCTCAGCTGGATCAATTTGTGTCCAGATAAGTCGTTCTCATGAAAAACAAAACAAAAAAAGGTCTCGGTTAATAACCTAATAACCTGTTACTTAAAGCTCTCAGCCTGTGACCTGGGATCTTGTCTAGTTCAAATTTGAGAACAGATCTTTTCTGTGTAAAATAGGGCAGTTGTCTTCTATTTCTCCTGTAGAAGTTATCTAACTCATGCAAACTTTTGAAATAGTCTTTGAGCAAGAAAAAGAGAACTGGTTCTGTGTCTTGATGTTGAGGACACAATTGAGTGTTGTGATTCCTGTCCCTCCTCCCAGCAGGTGCTTCAGTATTTCATGAGAAGCAGAAAAACTTAAGCAGTCTAAAACATCTAATTCAGAGGCCAGTGACTGGAGACCTCAGCTGGGGAATGGCAGGACGCAATTTAAAATCTTTCTTCTTTAAATGATTTGGAGCAAGGATATAAAACCAATTCCATTTACAGGGACATCTTCTTCCTGTCTGAATTTTGAGTGAAGGTCAATAGAGAGGCCTAATGTCTGAAGGTGGAAATTTCAGAAATGTTAAAGGCAGGAAGTCAAATAGAGTGATTTAAGCAGAAAAACAGCTACATAGCAACTGATTTTAGAAGCTCCTAGTGGTAACGTGGTACTGAAATCTAAAATAAGGAGTTTTATTGTTTTCATAACTTTAGGTTCTGTAATTTTAGAGGCTGTGCTGAAATCTTTTTCTTTTCCCTCCTCAGTGAGATTCTGCATTATCACAATCAGATAGTCATTCCTACTTAGACTGAAAACTTTCCTAACAGAGATCCTTATCAAAGCCTCAATGTGTTCCTGAATGCAGCAAAGTGATCATCAATGCCTAATGCCCAGTGTGGCAGTTCTGGGCTGGCAGTCTTGAGATACTGGATGCTGAAATTTGATGGAATCGCAGCTTGTGTGTGACTATGCTGAAACTGTTTTCTCATGTACAATAGATAACTAAGATATACATAGTGTTTAAGCTGTAAATACAGTAATTTCACGACCAAGGCACACCGGACTATAAGGCGCACCCCCCCCCGAGAGTTGCAACTTTGTAGCTCAGATAAGGCACACCGGACTATAAGGCGCACTATTTTTTTTGCAGCGAGGAGCTATGCGGCGCGCAACAAAGTAGCGAATTACTGGCAGGTTCTCAATTTGCAAAGTTTTTCGCTGCTTTTTTGCCACTTTTTCGTGGCGATTTTTCGCCGGTTTTTGGCCGCTTTTTGTGGCGATTTTTCGCTGTTTTTTCGTGGCGCTTTTTCGACGCTTTTCCAACGCTTTTCCGCAGCACTTTCTCACCGCTTTTCGGCGCTTTCCCGCGGTGCTTCTTGGCACTTCCCCACGGCTGTGCCGCTTCCCCTCGCTTCTCCCTGCCCGGTAGCCGCGCCAGTTCCCGGTTTCCCCCACCCGGCAGCCACGGCTCCCGCGGTTCCCGACTCCCCCCGCACGGCTGCAGCTCCTGCGGATCCTGGCTCAGTTTGCAGACTGAACTTCCAGGTTCGCAATTTTCCAAACTTTGTAGATCGGATAAGGTGCACTGGACTATAAGGCGCACTTCCGGGTTTGAGGGAAAATTTTAGTCAAAAGGGTGCACCTTATAGTTGTGAAATTACTGTAGTTTTTCTTACATACATCTTGGTCCAAAAGTTTGAATGTAAGATTTTTGAGTGGAACTGTTCTTGTTCCATTCCCTGAAAGCCCATCTGCTTTTTTTGAGCCAACAATGTAATGTTACTTTCCCCTACAATTCTTACCTCATTTAGCATAGAAATTCTATGACTGCTAATGATGGAGAATTACAGTACAATTAACTGTAATACAGATTTTGGAACTGTATAAAAGTAATCATTAGGAAATTTTGAGCCTTCTTTTCCTGCAAAACCTTATATAGTGCTAAATCATGTGTACTGCAGTACTTTTGAAAGTCATCACTTCAGACTGGGATTATTTGATTAACAAACAAACTCGGGAAATGGGTTTATTCACTGTTTTAGGTTATATAAATAAGGATAAAGTCTTCGTTTTCCTTAGGACTTTTAAAAAGCACTAAATAGATAAAACAAAAATACTAAGCTTATCTATGGAAATCTTTATCAAGTGAAGCATGCTATTGTTATCATGTTATTGTTATTCAGCACTTAAAAAGGTAAACAGGTAGATGTGGTTATGGTTCTCATCTTGCTTGACAGCTGCTGTCTAGATTTATGTTTACTGTGGGCATGCTCCTAATGTCTGTATTCATATCAACAACATTTACATGCTTTTAGTAACCTTGTTAAGAGGTTCTAGTCAACAAAAATATACTTGTTATTCCTTGTGCTTTAGAAATATCCCGAATAAAGTGAATCTACCTTAATAAGCACCTTAGTATTCAAGTACCAAAGCATGTGTAGACATTTACAGCTTTCAGTCTTCTTTACTGTATTGCCCATGAAGAAACCTTGAAAGGGACATCATTTTTTAAAGGCATAAAAGATAATGTAAATGCAAAGTGTCATTTGAGAAGCTTCAGGATAATGCGATTACATGAACTGAACATAAGAACAGCTACAGCTAATATGATGCTTGACTCAAAGAAAATATTTACTGGAAGAGATAGGGCAGGGTGCTGAATTTGATGAGTCTGGAATTAAGGACAGTAAACAGGATAAGCATCCACTCTGAAAGTCCATGTTTTATAGAGAATATCTCTGAAAAACCTGAAGGAAAAGAGAAATAGGAAAACAAGGGAGCTTTGCCAGTCTTCTTTGTAGGCGTAAACAGGATTAGGTATAATAAGATTATCAAGTAATTCCGTGTGGCAACATCCACAGGAATCAACAGACAAGGGGGAGGGAGATGGACTCTGCAGTAACTGTTAATAGCAGCAATGTACCAGCCATAAGAATAAGGCTCCCTCCTCCCCTGTGCCCTTCTCCCAATATGGAATACTATTTTAGTTGTAGGACTATAATTAAAACTGTAACCAAGAATGGCATCTGATAGCAAGAGATTTTCTGTCCAGCAGTCAGTGTGTTCAAGCAAGACAACTGGACAAAAAATGTTCCCATGCTGACCTTTTCCATAAGTCACTGGAAAATTCTCTGGAATTTTCTCCTGGAAAATTCTCTGGAAGCATATCATTAAAGATAGACGAGTCACCAAAACTAGGGTAAATGTGGTTTCTGCCTGTTGCCACAGAAACAGCTCTATAATTAGGAGAGTATAACCCATCCTGTAGAATATCCTCCTTATTAGTGATATTCTACCTGTATCAGAATCAAGCTTGTGATAACCTCTGGAGGAATATAATCTCACTGTCATTCCTGTTACTGAAGTCTTATCTGATCTCTGTTTTTCCTATTCCTGTGCTGTCACTGGTGGACTCAGAGTTCATCATATTTCCTGTGCTATTTAAAGAATTTCTTGGGCTGGTGTATTATTTTGAATCCGTCTCTGTATGCCTTAAAATACCAACAGGAAGCATTTACTCTACACAAATCATGGTGACTGTACAATGCTCAGTTCATACAGGGAGACCAATTTGGCACATTTTATATATACATATATATATCTACACATAAATATATATTTAAACAGGATAAGTTATGAAAACAGAGGATTCTGGACCACATAACATTTTCATTTTCTGCCCAGTCTTCAAATATACTTTCCATATTAGGGAACCCTACCACAACTTCTTGGGAAAGTCTCTGAATACTACTTGGGAAGTGGCATGTATATCATGCTGAAAAAAGTTGTGTTGTAGTAGAGGGTGTTGTTATGGCTAAGGAGAATGAGAACTGTAACTTCTGATAGCAACTATCAGTGAAAGCAGAACTATGCTGTGCCAGGATAATCTGGGTCCACCACTTGCAGAATTATTTCACCTGTATGAATCTGAGATCTTCTACTATTCTGTGTGTTCTGTTTCAGCTCAGTTAGAAAACTACTCATAGCAGGGCCCCCAAAATGATTTATCCCTAGGTCATTTTCAGACGGTCTCTTTACTCCTGTTGAGTCCAAACAAATATAATGTCAACCCACTTGAAAGTTTTGTGAAAGCTGTTTTTTCCTGTCAAGTAGGGAAAATTATGGCTTATTATTTATCTGATGAATTTGCATGGAAATGATGTCAGGTTCCTTACAAAAGCCAGCAAGACTTCTTGCTGCTATGTCTTGTGGATCACAGGCTGCCACTTTCGAGAAAGAGGAGTAACCTGCATGCATAGGATTTCTTTCAAGCATGACGGTAGGAGGGCATAGGCTAGGTGGTTAACAAACACACAAGTAGTATGAACACACCACATATGAAAGAAAATATACTTAATACTTACTCATTGTTGTAGTGAAATTACCCTTCTCCTCTCTGCGCTAAACAACAGGTCAGCTAAACCCAAACCATGGGTTCTTGGCAGCTGGGTTCAGAGATGGAAAGATGCCAAGAAAAGCTGATTCCTAAGTGTGAAAACAAGTATCAGGAACAATGAAACAATTTTTCTGAGCTATTCGTTTTGTGTAGGAGGCATGTAGCTGTACAGATCCAAAATCCTCCAGCAAATGTTAATGCTGTCATGTATATTAATTTCTCAACAGCTTGCAAGAACAGCGACATCCAAAGATAAGCTGGAAGCAATCTTTTCCCCACGAACATCCTCTTGCATGAGCAAGGGCAACTTTCTTGCCTTGAGCTTTGACAACCACAAATCTACAGATGCTCTCCCGGCTAATATGTATATAGAATATCACAATGGCTGAGGTTGGAAGTGACCTCTAGAGGTCATCTGGTCCAACTCCCCTGCTTGAGCAGCTCACCAGTTGCCTTGGACCATGTACAATATTAGAGAGTCTCTGAGGCTAGAAACTCTACCTCTTCTCCAGGGAGCCTGTTCCTGTGCTCAGTGAACCTTACAGGAAAAGAGGGAAGTGTTTCCTGATGTCCAGAGGGAGCCTCCTGTTCTTCAGTTTGGGCTGATTTCCTCTCGGCCTTTTACAGGGCACCTCTGGAAAGAGCCTGGCTCCATCTTGTTTACAGATTCCTTTCAGGTTTTATACACATTGATGTGCTCCCTCAGGAGCCTTCCCTTCTCCATGCTGAGCATTCCCAGTTCTGTCAGCTTGTCCTAACAGGGCCAGTGATCTAATATTTTAATTACCTCAGTGGTCCTTCTCTGGACTCTCCAGTACTTCTGCACAAGGCTTTTTATTTCCAGCAATAGCAAAGACCACCCTCTGGGTTGTTAAAATTCTGTTTTCCATCACAAACATGCTGACAGAGGCAGGGTTTGTAGAATCCCTCTTAGTTACAGTGGAAGGAAGGGTTAAAGTGTCTTCCAGTCGCTGATGCAGTGGCCTACTCTCCAGCACTGCAGACGGTAGTGCTCTTGACATGCAGGACCTTCCTCTCATGAAGCTGTGCTGGCTGTGAGCAATGACTGCATTGACCTTCTGGTGTTTTTCAATACCTCTCAGAATAATCTTCTCCAAAACCTTTCCAGGCATTGAAGTGAGACTGACAGGCCTGTAGTTTCCTAGGTCATCCTTCTTGCCCTTTCAAAAGCTGAATCTCCTGCCTTCCTTTCTGTTTAGGATTAATTCATTCCTGCCTCCTAGCAACCAGTTGCCATTACAACTCTAGCCAAGACAGCCTGTAAACATCCGCTGTGTAAGTACCTAATGCAAGTGGAGTTAACGAACTCTTCCTAAGTACTGTTCCCTCTAGCTAGCACAGCCTAAGATCTGCACCACACATGCCTCTGTCAGCACTCTCAGGAATGATGTTATCAGCAAACACAGCAACTGATAACTCCTGCTTGAGTAGGGAAAAATATGCTCTTCCCTTGATATACCAAATCCAGATGGACTTGCTGAGGACCCTGTGAATGCCTTACAGAGCCGCTAAGGTGCTAACAGAAATATGTTTATCTATTTAACCAGAGTATCTGCATTTGGAACTTACTTATTCTAGGATCCCTCTATCATCAGGGGAGATACAGAGAGCAATTTAAATCCAAATCTGAAATGGTCTTGGGGGCTGTCCATTTCCCCACTAACTCCACAGTGAGCTAAAACAGCTGGACTTCTTACTTGGACATCTCAGCATCTGAAGCTAGCTAGGATGAATCTGGGTGTATCTCAAGAATCCCTATTTTTCAGTTATATTATTATCTCTGTGTATGGAAAAGCAAAGCATGAATGATCAAGCTGGTGTCATCTGACATTTTCTCTGTCATTTGAGGACCTGAACTGCCCTGAGCATCTCCAAGACATGCCTTTACAGAATCATAGAACCACAGAATAGTTTGGGTTGGAAAGGATCTTAAAGATCCTATAGTTCCAAGCTCTCTGCCTTGAGCAACCATAATGTCATGTAAAACTGTGATCAATGTAGGTGTTACTGAAATGTGAATGTTTACATTACAGTTTAACTCATTCTGGGGCATTCTAGCCAGCTATGTTTGCAGGAGGCAGATATCTACTCTGCTTTGATGAAGTAAATTCATTCACCTTGTAACAACTGTCTGCCAAATCAGTTCTTCACACTCTTTCTAGTAACAGAAACTTTAGCAGTAATATTGGTTTAAGAGATTCCTGCCTCTTGCCACATGGCATGGTCCAGAGCTCTTTTAATTATGCTAACACTACTGTCTGTGCAATCACGTTATAATGTAGATCAATGAACAACTAATTTTAAAAAGAACCCTTCAAAACATGAAGATCTTTTACACTTAAGATTGTATTTAAGAAAGCACATGTCATTGTAATGAATAATGGGGTTGTTGTGTGGAAAAATCTGTTATAATTTTCAGTTGGATTCAGATCAGGTTTACTCATTGGCTTTGGCAAGTGAACACCCAGGTCAAACAAAAAGCACTGTAAGTAACATAATACAGTACATGGCATGTGGAATACTCCAGAGAACTCAGACAGGAAAGGTGGGATTCATCTCACTTCATGTTACACCTCTGCAACAAGGATCTCTGCTCATTTACAGATACTGGAGAGAAACAGCCTTTTAGAAAGGTGATTAATTTCAGATGATAAGATGAATTGTGTTCTGCTGTAAGTGCCTGTTTCTCACCACTGATTGTAAGGAAGTGTGGAGTCACTAGCTCAGTTGTGGACATCTGTATTATAGACAGCTATGAATTCCTCCCTGCTTTTCCTGGCAGAGACATGTCACACTCCTGTGTGCATGCACACAGGTATACACGCACACATGCCTACATATACACACACAATTAATTACAAGATAACATACCTGTATATATGTGTGTTAGTTCCCATGTATAAGTCCTTTCCCCTCTGGTTTGATGCCACTTCTCTTCATGAAGTGACCATGATATGTGTTACAGATCATGAGGGTTCTTCAAAGCTGAGAAGAAAGGCAACAAATCAGGCTTCCTTCTCTTGTCCAAGTCCTCCAACTTCACACCTGCTCACAAATAGCAGGAATGCAACTGCTAGCAACAACTCTCTCCTTGCACTTAGTTATTGGGTCTGGCTAAGCACAAAATCAAAGCAGCAACAAGTATTTGAATTAGCATAAAAGGCAGACAGCCCTTGGATGTCCATGCTGCAATAGGGAGTTTAAGCACTCCTCCTTGTTAGCTCTATTAAATGATGTAAGGATGTACAAACTCCAAATGTCCAGTGTTCTCCCTTTAACTAAGAGGAAATTTTAAGTTAAAGAAGTTAGCTAATAACCATGTGGTGAGTCAGAGGTTATCTGCTGTGGTTCTGTTTGCTGTGTATTTTCCTTGCATAAGTGTTCATATCTCCTTCACTATGCACTAGAAGCTGGTCATGAACTAACTACCCTTTCCTATGCCTTGGGAGTTAATCCACTCATTTCAGTCATCTAAACAGATGGAGGTTCTAGACTTGATACCCTTGATACCTAGAGATATCTCTTCAATCTCCATTATTCACCTTGAACTTTGCTGTGGCTCCTCTCTCAGCCTGGAGGCACTAAAGTCTGTTGGACCTGCAAAAGTCAATGACATGAGAAAAATTTCCAATAGAGTCTCATAAGCAGAAGTGAAGGCTATTCTCAGGTTCTCCAGCATATGGAGATTTCTGGGCCCACCCAACTTCTTCCTACATGGATTCAGAAATACAAGGGATGAAATAAAATTTTGACCTCCTTCCTGCTTCTTTTCTATCTGTTTGGTCTAAACCCAAGTTCTGCAGTACACAATATATTGCTTTTCAGAATGCTTTCCTGCCAAAGTAATTTGCAAACTCAAATTATTCCTTGCAAAGTGGAAAGGAAGTTTAAAAGCTGGCAAAAAAACACCACTTGTTGGAGCAATCTCATATAGGTCAGAGCTTACCTTTGGGTCTAGGTATTTTAAGTGATGGGTCAAAACAACACTGAGGCAGAGCACAGGATCTCCATACTCCCCTAAGTGTGATGGGAATGGAGGCTCAGTATCTACACAGTCCTCAACTTTGATTGTGTCAACCCTCAGTGTCAAAAAGCCAAACTCTTGAAGTATTTAAAGCAGCAGAATAGTACCTTAAAAGGTCTCAAAGGCACCTACATCTCCATCTGACTCTTTAGATTCTTACACATTCTTTTAACATGTCCTTAAATAAGGTATGTGTAATAGAAATCCCAGAGGCAGTGATTCTCCATGTCCTGAACAAACACTCTGCCTCCAGAACTGGTTCTTATCCCTTCTACAGTATCCCATTATCTCTTTCCAATGTCTGCAGACACTGTGGCACCATTTGGGCAATCTCTAGTGGTCGTCTTCTCTGCCAGTTCAGTGTCTGTAATTTTTATTTCTTCCTGGTTTTGAAGTGGCTTATCTGGCATGACATTATTACAGTGTTATTATTTGCTGGCCCAATGAAAGTATGATTAAAGAAAAGAATATAAACAAGCTTTGGAAAAAAGATGTAATTTAAATTCTTGCTGATGAATTTAATTCCTCTATAGACTAACACTGAGTTTAGAATTAGAGGTGGGCCTCAGTTGGTTTTAACATCTAAACCCATAGCCACAGGATGAATTCCCAGTAGTTCCTTTAATAGTTTTAACAACAGAATAAACTACTCACTTATATAACCCTAAACTTCCCAGAAATTGGTGCATTCAGATGCAAGGGAGAAATGTGAAGTTTCAAGCAAGAGTCTGGAGCCCTGCTGCTCTGCAGTTATTACTGTCTTTACCTCCTGGGAGGACCCTGGGTGAGGATGCTTTCCAAAGTTGTACAGTGCATCAGAGGAGCAGACAGCAATTGCCCACTGGTAAAAATAAAGTGAAAAAAAATCTTTTCTTCTATTACTACTACCTCACCTGAAGCTCAGCATTCTCTTTTAGTGAATGTTTGAAGCAGAAGGAAGAACTTCAAGCTCACTAAGTACAGTCTTCTGGGAACTATCAGATTTATTCATCATGAATTATTCTCAGCTGCCCTTCCTGGGAGGAGCAGGATGAAAGAACTTATAAGCTTTTTGGAATTGATTTGTGACAGGTCAGGTTCACAGAGCATAAAATAAAATAAAAAGCTTTCTATTAGTCTGAAGTAACACAGTCACTAGTGCAAGGAAAAGCAAACAAAGAGCTTCCCTTAGCTCAAACACTGTGGTATTCTCAGCCTGTGAACACTGACTGGCTTGCTATTATGCACATATAGCCGAGCTCTGGCCTTCCCCACACTTGCCCTTTCAATAGCCACATCCTGGCTAGCCTGCAAGGCATAAACCCAGCACAACCACCCAGGCTGGGAGTGTGAGAATGGCAGATGCAGGAGGGAGAAAGCAGCTGCGGGCTGCCTGGAGAAGCACCCACTTCAAATGGCATAAAGTGCTGGATAAAAGATGCAGACATGGAGAGAGCTGTTATCCTCCAGGTGGAGGGCATTCTCCTCTCCCCACAGCTTGGCTGGGAGCCACATTCCTACATTCCTGGCTCTGCCACAGAACAAGCCAGCACTGTAGAGGCAAAGGCCAAATGCTTTGTTGTGGACAATGTATGTCAGGAGAGCTCAAACAAAAAGCCAAAGTTTTACAACTCTTCTGTTGGCCATATCCTGGGACCTGAACTTCACAAATGATTACTAGATCAAGTTATTCTGTAGCCTCTCTTGATACAACCCACTGAATTTAAAATTGTTCCTCTTACACTGGAAAGAATTTCCTTGGTTTATAATACATCCTTTCTAATTGAAATGTTTATGACTTGATTCAAAAATGCCATGACACTAGAGCATCAAAGATTTTCTGCTAGATTTGCTAAAGACTCTTCTACCTTGCAAGGCAAACTCTGAGATTCACCATCACTTCACACAAAATATGACAAGAGATTCACACTTTCCTCAGGAGTTTATATGTCATAAAACCTGTTTCTTTTATGTGCTGAAACAGCAGAACAGATAAGAAGTAGGAACAGACAGAGTGTTCTGGTATTTACTATATTTTAGCCAAACATGCCTTAGGTGAATTACTCATCCACCTGTTTTCCAAGGAGTAAGAGATACAGAGTTTGATATTTGGGCATGGTATTTCGTGCACTGATGTGATGGCTAAGACACATAGGCAAGGGAAAAACTAGGAGGCTGGATACATTCTTTGCTATATTCTTTTATAAAAAAACCTCCTTTTCCTCTTCATTTGTTAACCCTAGGGAATAGAGATTTTGCCAGTACCCCACTACCATACAGGATCTTCCCTGGTTGGCTGTGTAGGGAGAGAGGAGAGATTCATCAGACTGTCAAAATGAAACTTCATGTTTACAACACAGAGACCCTGGAACCCAGAATATTTTATAATTTAAATTTTTACTGCAGTTTTTCTTTTGGTATAGTGTCCTTAGTGGTTGCAGTCCAGGGAACAACCAGGTTGTCTTCAGACCAGTAAACTAAGCAGATCCAGGAAACTTGTGTGATCCTTGATCAACTGCCTTCACTGTTCAACTCTTCAAGCAGTTAGACAGTGGGGTAGGACTTCGGCTGAAGCCAAGTAGGGGTCTTCCAGACAATTCCCAGGTATGCTTCCAGGAATCAGTCACAGCTGGTGGTCTCCCATCTTGGAGGGCAAAATTGCTTAACTGCACAGGCACAGCTACTCTGCACCAGTTAAACTCAGTGCCAAAAATGCTTTTTGTTCCCTAATATAGGAAATTGCTAGTACATTTAGCCTGAAAAGCCCAGACTTGCTATGCTGAAGACAATTGATAGAAATGGAATATTTGAAGGTTTAGCTTTCAGATGCTTTTTTTCCTTCCCCCCATTCCTTCTGCTCTCTCCCTGCAAAATCTGTTTATATATCCATGCAGTGGTCTGATATGTGCTAAAATCTGTGTGTCATTTTTGTTCCGATGAAAAAAGGGAGATCAGTTTAGGTCTAGGGGGCTGGGGGTGGGAGACAGCAAGAACTGTTGACCATGGAAATTCTGAGATAGCAAGAGGACAAACAGATAATCAGAATGGATGTTTTTGTGTGTGAGCAGTACAACTGCAGTTTCTTTTCAGAAGGATATCCACCACAGGTTCATTTACGATGATCTGAGCCAGAGAATTGCACATCTCTTTAATAATTCTTTTTTATCCCCCTGTAGTGGACAATATAGGACAATTTCAAACTTTTTTCCCCCCTCAACCAGTTTCGCTTCAGTTTTTCAGCCTGAAGTGATTGGATCAAAAATTTTGAAGAAAGTTTGTTTTCTGAAACATGATCTGAACCAAAGGCCATTCAGAATAATTTTCTTCATGGAAACTGTTCTATTTTTGTAAAATTTGATAACAGCTTGTTTTTACAAAATAAGACATCGATGCCAAATTGAAGCTGGCAATATAATTTAAAGAAGTGTCACTCTAGATATAAACAGGAAATGTTTAGAGTGCTGGTCCAATGATTAATGAATGTTTCCATGTCTATATAGCGGCCAATTTTCCCCTTCCTTGGAGATTACTATGTTACATAAGCTACAGAAGGGCCAGAACTTTGGTCCCATGTATTGAATATACAAAAAATACTTCTGTACAAATGCTGGCATGGTTTTCTCCCTTTGAAATAAATTACAGGCATCTTCACTGACTCCAGTGGGAGTGAGAAGCACGCCAATGTCTGAAAGGTTTTTTTGCACACACCTCTTTTTCAGGGCCAAAGCAGTTTTTTTTCTGCAGGATTTCTCAGCCTTTCCCCGGTTCATTCATAGACACCACTCCTTAAAAATCTGGCTATGGTTTAGTGAGAAACCCTTCACTTTCCTCTCTATTAAACACCCTAATATTTTTTACTGACTGGAGGGAAAAAAAGTGAATTTGACTGAGTAGTTCAGAGCCCTATTGTAAGGATCCAGCCAGACACCCACAGTAGTCTTTTTAGGCTGCCCATAATCTAAATACACATTAAAAGGGAGCCTAACAACAGAGCCCTCCAGTTGCCTGATCTAATTGCTGACCAAAGAGTACCAATTTTGGATAACAATAGCAAAGGGCAGAACTTGTTAACTAACTAGTACATGCTGTCCCCAGAACAACAAACCAGTGAAGAGAGAAAAATAAAGTATGTATTTTTGTCATCTCTATTCCTTTTGTAATGACACAGAAACCTCAGGCACCCAAGGGAGCCCAAGACCTTCAGGACAGCTGCTTAACTTGGCACTTTAAGTTGCAAACCAAGCATATCAGCACTTCTTTGGTGGAATTTCTGAGAAGCAGAAACTGCACTGACTAGAGCCTTCATAGGCAAACTGAAAAGAAATATCAGGTGGAAGAGGAACAACATGCCAGTGTTTTTCTAGTGAACTCATAGGCAAGTTGAGACTTACCCTTGAGAGCCAGCCAGGTGCTCCTAAGTTTCTGCAAGGTGTCAAGAGAGCTCTGCTTATACTGGAAGCAGTGGGAGGGAGGAAGACTTCACAGGAGACAGGATTACAAGTCAGCATTTGGTTTTTCCTTTTGTGTATTCTTGTTGGAAATGTTTTTCTTCAGTTTCACCAAGCCCAAGACTGCCTTATTTCTGCTTTTGCCATATTCTGGATATCCAAGCTCTCCAGTAGCCCTTGTGTGAGGAGGAGAAATGTCTATATAAATATTCACCTACAACACAAAAACTGTCTGAGTTAATAAGTTGGCAGAAAAACTCTCTTATGTAAGAGGAGTTGCCCCAGCCTAAAACGTCTCTACCACATAGCTTTCAGGAATGAAGGGTGTTTAAAGTTAATAACTCACTGTGTAATCTTTAACTTGCAAAAATGTGATTGTTCATATCTGAAATGGGTTGCCTTAGGAGAAAAAAAAAAGAAAAGAGGAATGACATGATTAACTGTCTTTATTAATGCTAGGTAGGAAGGAAACACTGTATGCAATATATGGCTTCATTCTGTAAGAATAAATGCATTACATATATATTACATATTTATTCTGTGTATGTTTGTAGCACCTAAATACTCCCATTAAGGACCTGATTTCAAGCTTGCTGAAGTCCATGGTGTTGCTGTTGACCTGAATAGCTTTGGATAACTACTAATCCCATGTATTTAAATTTAGAAGTCTCCAGTAATGACCCTAAAATAACAACTTAAGGCTGCAAACTGAAGTTAGACTTGGGCATTCTGAAAGTCTGGCTTATTTCTTGAGGCACATTGACTCAAACCACTTCTCTTCTGGTTCTAACCAAAGGAGTGCCTCACCTATTTGAAAAACAATCTGAGGCCTTTGTTGTTCTTAGCCATGACACTAACTTTCTTTTGCAACCACGTAAATAAACTGAACTCTGTGTTTATCTTTTCTATTTTCCCCGTTCTGCTTGAATGTGTGGGAATGTGTGTATTTTCATTTCTTTATTTATTTTGAGATTGCTTGCTGAAGCCACAGCTTTCAGAGCAATACCTGAGTGTTCCCAATATAGTCAGACACTATTTCAGGGAGCAGACAGTTTTTTTTCTCCCTGTTCAAAGACACTGGCTATGTTGTCATGTATCTGTAACACAACTCCTTTTTCAAGTAGAGATAGTTATATGTTCTACTACATCTCAGTAGACAGCTGTCAGTTTAATTGTCTCCTTCTCATTTGAACAAATTAGGCCATCCTACTAGCATAGATATTAGAGATATAGGAAAGAATATAGCTCTAGGACTCTGACTAAAAGAATGGGGCTGCAATACTGCCACACACAGAGTTATATATTTAGAGGAGAAAAAAGAAAGTACAGTAATTTCACGATTATAAGCCGTACCTTTTTGACTAAAATTTTGGTCCGAACACGAAGTGCGGTTTATAATCAGGTGCGGCTTATATATGGACAAAGAATGAAAAGTTGCTGTTTCAGGAGGACAGGTGTCTGCTGAGAAAGGCAGGAGCTT
>PYHW01009189.1:4490455-4529049 GCA_013186435.1 Turdus rufiventris | reverse complement strand
CTCTTCTCTTCTCTTCTCTTCTCTTCTCTTCTCTTCTCTTCTCTTCTCTTCTCTTCTCTTCTCTTCTCTCTTTCTTCTCTTCTCTTTTTTCTTCCATTGTGGCTTCTCAAGAGAGCTGTACTATAGACAGAAACCAGCTAGCAAAGGGCAGAGACAGCAATCAGGAATGATTACACCACACAAAAATGTCAGTGGCATAACATGATTTAACTGTGATGCCACAAATTATAGATGAGTGTAGAGGCAGAAAAAAAATCAAAAGCAGAAAACACACTGTACCCTTTATATTCAAATCTCCTGAATTTTTCCAAATTCCTCAGACCAACTCTAGGCATTTACAGAAACTAGCTTCTTACACTTCATCCCCTGAGAAATGGGTCTAGAAGAAATTAAAAAAGCTGACTAGAGAACTCAAGATTAAACAAATACACATCCTGAAATTTGGACAGGTCATATTTGCTGACACCCAAAGAGCAGATTCCTACACCAAATATGCTGATGTAAAGAAGTTGGAAGCTGTGTGTAAGAACAGAATGTTTCAAATTACATACAGAACACTAGGGTTCAAAGGGCTGAGCCACAAGACCTCTAAAATTCAGCTCCAGCTGAAAAGAACCTGGTATGTGAAGACCTCCAGGAGGAAAAGGGGGATGTGGAAACTAGGTCTCAGTGTTTTATTACCTGTCTTTACTTATTGATAGACTATCAGCATGTACTTGAGCTGAAACCCACCTGAGTGCCAAGGACAGTGCCAGAAACAAGGGGTGTCCTGCTCCTGCATGCATTTGCTAAAGCCTAGGAAGACCTCTGGAGGGTCCCTGCCTTTCCTCCATAGCAAGCTTATGCAATACAGGGTAAAAGTGTTTTGAATTAATGAGAAGAGACACCCAGAGACTACTTGCCTAGTTTGTTGACAACATGATGACAGCATTCCTGTTCCGAGAAAAAAATCATGAAGATTTCATCATTTGGCTTTGGTCCACTTAAGAACTAGACAGTTATATTTTTCTTTTAAAAGTAATTCAAATCAGCTAATGACCCAACTGAAATGCCAGTGAATCCATTTCAGCTGCTCACGCTGCTCACTTTGCTTTAGCTCTCCTGAAGATTTGTTTTATTTCTGTGAGCAAAGCAAGACCATACCTGGCTACCTCACAGCCTGCAGGTAGGGTGCTGAGGTGGGAGCCTGCAATGCACTTCAGTCAGTCAGTCAGGCGAGACAAACTAACTCTTTCTCAGGCTTCCCCTGTTCCAGTTCAGAATTGTGTCTAGATTATGGCAGAAATTTTGCTGGTTCAGATAAATGGCAATCTTTGCCTTTAAACCCTGCTACTGCCCCTCCAAACCAGTTTACTACTGCTTGAGAAACACAAGACTCAATTGTTTTTAAACATTTTTCCAGCACCCTGCACTGGCATGTTGCAAAGCATTTATGTTAAAGGGATAGATGATCCCTCATAATATTATTAAACTCTAGTATTGCAATCTTTTGTGTATAGACAGGGGAGGGCAAGATGTAGGAGAAACATCATCTCTAGAGCCTACACACAGAGTACTAGGAAAGGCTTAGAAATCTTATTCTGAGGGTAGTCAGGTACTACTGCTGTCAGTACCTTCTTCCTATACAGCCTCTCATATGAGCAATGGTAGACACAGGCATTGCCTCCTTCAGATTCTCCATGTCTCACTGAAACCACTAAGTACAAAATTATGTACTTGACAGAAAACTCTTCGAATTCAAGGGCTTAAAACTCTCAGGTAAAGGACAAATCTTGGACAATTCTGGTTCCTGGCAGATATTTGTCTGTTTCTCTCAACCATTCTGTGATGGAATTAAGTTTTGAAATGGCAATTCTGGAATTCCCCAGAAAATGGAGAAAATAGTTCCACTCAACTGCACAGTACACAGAATAACTAGCAAAATACTTTGCAATCCCTCACAGTCTTCACAAAAAGTGTGTTTCTCAAAATAGGTAAAGGACATAAAATGAAAAGATACTGGGTTTACACAGTCAGACACTACAGGGTCATAACTATATGAAAAAGCTACTAAAGTTTTAAGTGCAATGCAGTTCTCTTCATTCTGTCATGATCTTCTTTCCAGTGCTTTGTCTACTGAATCTTTTTTTTCCTCTTGAATGATCTTACTGAAAATAAAATGCATGAAATCTAGGTGCAGCCTTGTCTTCCTTCAGCTAAGAAACCCTTTGAGGTGGCCACAGAATCACATCTTATTAAGAACTGCATGAATGATCAAGACCAAGAAAACTTGGCCAGCTCAACAAACTCTGCAAACAAGGGTGATTCCACCAGCCAGGAAACATGCAGTGGCCCATCATGTTGCTATGGTAACTGTTAGGGGTTTTTTTTGTTTTGTTTTGTTTTTGTTTGGTTTGGTTTGTTTTTTAGCTCCCATGCTTTTTTCACTACTAGAAGTGCATGACATTGTGAATCTCTCTAGTGATATATTAACTTGTCTCAGTCAGCAAATCCTGCAGTTTTTCCTAAGAGGTTGAGAGATAATTGTAACTGGGCTCTTTCATCAGCAGTGGGGTGTGCAATAGATAAATGGCCTAATTCTCACTTCTGCCAAAGTGCTCACGCTGATATAGCCCCTAATATAAGTGTGATGATAAAGTTCCATACAATGGTACAACACTGTTCTCTTCTAATACAGAATGAGCTTTACTGATACAGCTGCATTCACACTACAGCCAGTCTAAACTTGGAAGTTTTACTGGCAGAGAGACACTGGTTGAGAGTGTGGGGAAAAAACATCACACACCTCTCTGACAACAGTGCTGGCAGACACTCCAGAGGAGTCCCTAGATAGACAAAACAAGTTTCTGCAGGATAGCGGCAGCTCTGTGTATGCTCTGCCTGCATGAGAAACAAGGTAGTTTGAACCAGCTTAGCTCCCTTTCACTGAGGCTGACCCAAGGTCTCAAGCCATGGTCATACCAGCCTAAAAGTGAATAAAGTCATTGAATTCCAGGAACTGGTAAGGCCAGTAACAGCAAAACAACTCTTTAGCCAGTGTAGATATCTCTTCCCTGAGGAAGGAAGTGCACCACTATAACTACTATAAATAAGGCCTGAAGAGCCTGAGTTATAGCTATTCAAAAATAATAGGAAAGTTAAAGTAGCCCAGAAGCTGGGCTAATCTGAGGCCACTTTCTGAGTAAAGATGACTGCATTAAGAGATGCAGTAAGAGATGCTTTAGCACAATGTATCGCAATGTTGTTAGGCAGATCACATAAATATACTAAGTCATGGCAATTTATTAGGTGGCAGAAATAATGCTGTTGTATGAGAGAAGAGAATTTCAGACTCAGGCAATGTCAGGGAAGCTGTACACAAAGAGCAAAGGGGGTTCTGGAGAATGGCAAATTTGGGTATCTCATCTGTGACTCAGAAGCTGGGTAGGTTGCAAAATCTTCCCTACTGCCTAATTTACAATACTCTGCCATGTACAACTTTCCTCCCATTGTTTTAAGGGACTAAAATTAGTGCAGCGAGTGATGTGGAAAACATGTATGGAAATAACGAAACTTGTGTGTTGTGCACTCAGTGAAACAAAAATTAGATCTTTACTTTAGATCTTGATCATCCTACTAGACACTGTGTATTGCTGCAGCAACCCCTAGGTTATTCTCCAGGTTTAACTTTTTCAGACCAAACTTAGGCAAATGAGATGTCCAGCATGAAACAGCCAAAAACTTTATGGTAGTGTTTCATTTAGTATTTCACTAATGCTTTTTCATCACTGGAAGCTGAGCCAGCAAAGACGGCAAGCTCTCAGCACAAGGTTATGTCTTCCATCTAGATCTCCCCTGTGCTCTTACTGCTTGCTTTCCACAGCACATCACAAACACACCACTTTCCCTCTTCCTAGCCCTTTGCCTTCACTGCCACAACAGCCTCAAATATCCCCTTCTCCTGGAAGCACTCACCACCATTACTACAATATCCCTAGAGGGCTCTTGGGCAATGAGTGCATCAAGATGCCTTAATTAGCCAGAATGAGGCTTCATCCACTTCCTAACAAATATCTTCTTCCTTTCTATTCCACCTTTTCAATTCCTAGACATGGCAGTCCAAAAATGGCTTGCAATCTCAAAGTTATTGAGAACTCCTCTACTGGTCACAAGAAAGCATCTAGATGATGCTCTCAGTGATATAATTTAGTTTTATGTTGTCCTATGATGATCAGGGAGTTGAACTCAGTGATCCTTATAGATGCCTTCCCGCTTGAGATCTGTGACCCTGTGGAGCCTAGGAATTATGCAAAAAACCTTACAGAAAACACAGAGGCTAAAAGACTTTGTGTGCGTCTCTTATCAGTACTGGTAAGTGTGGATTGGGAAAAGAAAAAGAGGAAATTAATCATTGGAATTTGCATTGCAATGAAATTAATCAATCAAAAGGGGCCAGACACGCCTTCAGGGCCAGTACAAGGCAGTGTGACAGATGTGTGCACATAAACCAGTGGAGACACAGAGTGTTTTGCACAGTGTTTCACTGCCCACAGCCCACGCTCCCAAAGGAAAGCTTCACTCAGGAAGAGCTGTTTGACCAAGGACAAAGGGGCTGACCTTGTTTCAACACAGATTTCTGTGAAATTGTCTACAGCAGAGGAAAGACATGCAAGGCAGAATGCAAAATCAACATGTGGGTTATTTGAAGAGTGAAGTGGGTAAGTTATGAAGTCTCAGGACACTGAAATCTGCACTTAATTGCTCAACAAACGCTGCAGTGCAGTGTTTGTGAATGCTCATTTGCCAGTAAGTGTGACAACCAGGATGCCATAGCTCAGAAGGGAGGCTGAATATATATTCTTTTCCTTATATGTAGCTGATGGCTGTCTTGCAAATTACGAGAAATGTGGTGCTTTCCTTTAAAAGCAAAAATGAAAATAGGCTTTTTGTCAGCAGAGATATACTAGAACTCCCATTAATCTCACTTTCTTGCCACTAAAAAGCAGAGTTCAAACATCCTGCAACCTCTACTCATAGCTAATAACTTGGCTCTCTCAGAGCTAAGAATAAAAAAGTAAAATTCTTACCAGAAAAATCAGTGTGGTTCCTCCTCTTAATTGCATCTTCTATGGAGCACATATATTGAATTTGCACACTATTTTGACAGCCCTTCCCAAAGCAAAAAGCAGTGGATACTGTAACTGCTGGGTGAGTAGAAGAGATTCTATTTCTTATGTACTGCAGCTTCCTAGAAGATCTCCTCTGTTACTGATGTGCTTGCTCAGGTGTTGAACATTAGATGTTCACACTTAGCATTTGCAAAACTGATCCAATGACATAAAAATCTTATAGTCCCGCTGCTGAACTGCCACTAATTACTTTTGCATTTACTTTCCCTAACACAAAATCATGTCAATTAACCTGAGAAATGTACATATGTTCCAAGTATACAGGAGGAAAAACACCAGTAATTATTTGTAATTCATATGGGATGTTTAGATTTGCAGCCTTAACGCAACATTCTTAGTACACACATGATTGTTTAAAAAATAGTCACATTAAAGGATAATGATAGTGTTAGGATGAGAACAAGAACAAATGGAAATGCTAGCAACTACTTCCATAAAAATCAAGTGATTCAAGGTTCATAGGAAACAACCTCATCATCAAAGTGATGGGAAGGTAGACTGATCAAAGCAAAATCATCACACCCTGGGAAATCTGAACATTTTATCAATTATTCTTCAAGCCTTGCCAATTAAGTAAAAGGAGTTTTTTTATAGTGTCATGCATGATTTCTAATGTGTTCCATGACCCATGGGGTAAACATTGATTTATAACGCTGGCTTCAATTTAGCTAGCCCTTCACAAAGGAAGAAGTCTGACAATCACCAATGTAACAATGTCTTTCAATTAGGAATGGCCCAAAAAAAAGAGGCTGCATGTCCAGAACATCAAATCCACCAATCCGTGCTTGTGATGACTTAGCATTCCTGTCAGATGGGAATAAACTGATTTGCTGAGCAGTACAATAACAGTTCAAACAAAAATCTGTCACCTGTATACACCTATTTACCATGACCTCTCCTAGGTATCAAATCATATAATCACACAGTTACAGAATGGTTTAGATTGGAAGAAACCTTACAGATGGTCTAAAATGAAATCCAACCCCCATGCCATGGGCAGGGATGTCTTCCACAAGACCAGGTTGCTCAAAGCTCTATCCAACCTGGCCTTGAACAGTTCCAGACAGGGAGCATCCACAACTTCTCTGGGCAAACTGTTCTAGAGGTTTATCACTCTCAATAAAGAGCTTCTTCCTAATGATTAACCTAAACCTGGCTTCTGTCAGCTTAAGGCCATTTCACCTTGTCCTATCACTACATATCCTTCTAAAGAGTCCCTCTCCAACTTTTTTATAGGCTCCCTTCGGGTACTGGAAGGTGCTATAATCCCTCCCCAGAGTCTTGTCTTCTCCAGGCCAGACAACTCCAGCTCTCTCAGCCTGTCTTCAAGGAGAGATGCTCCAGCCCTGTGATCATCTTCTTGGCTTCCTCTGGACTAACTACAAGAGGTCCACATTCTTTCTGCATTGGGGACCCCAGCTATGGATACAGTGCTCCAGGTGGGTCTCAGCAGACAGAGCAGAGGACAGAATCCCCTCCCTGTGCTGCTGCCCACAGGGCTCTGGATGCTCGTTGTAGATTTTGCTTTCTGGGCTGTGAGTGCACAGGGCCAGCTCACGTCAAGTCCTTCTTGACAGGGCTGTTTTCAATCCTTTCCCCATGCAATATGCATTTGTCTTTGGGATTACCCTGATCCAGGTGCATGGCATCTGGATGTGTTGAACTTCAGGTGGTTTGCAGCAGGTCACATATCAAGTCTGTCTAGGTCTAAGCCTTGAACTGAAGGCAGCTACAAGGAACCAAACAAATAATCAGAAATAAAACCTGTGGCATTTATATAAAAAGAGTAATATCCCTGGCCCAGACCCCATTCAGCCTCTCCACACTACACAATCCACCCTTTCAATAAGATCCATTGCCTCCTTGCTGCCTGATCCTTTATGTAGGCATGCAGCTTCCCATCACATAGTCAACTGGCCACAAGCAGAAAAAGCAACATATGCACCTCTTCTACCTTGACCTGGATTTAAGACGTGCTCATGGGACAGTGTTAAATCCTTTTAATGTCCCAGCTGTCATCTATGCAGCTTGAGAGGATTGCTTATTTAGGGTCACACTCTGGAAACCACACTCTGGCACATGCTGCCAAAGCAGATCCCAGCTGCTCAGTGGGAACCGTGGAACTGGACTCGGCCAGGTGATTCTTTTCTCCAGAAGATACACTGGGGCTCTTCAGATGGTCACGGAGTAATTCCACATCTGGAAAGTATTCCATAAAGATGAAGAAACCAAAATTATTTTCCCTTATTTTTATGCTGCTGTGTTACCTTGTGTATCCTCTTTCCAGTATATACTGAAGAGCCCTACCTGACTGCTCTATTGGTGATTTATGTAAAAAATTATGCAAATGCCTGGATCATTACCCCACCCTCCCTGTATAACTGGGTTCTGAAGTTTTATCTCTTTGCCAGTCTTGTCTAAAAATAAAGTCATGTTGGTGCAAGTTCAATTTCGAAAACTTGCTTTATTATCAGACATCTTTCATGCAGACACTTGTACACTTCACCTTAAATGTAAAGAAAAACTCAACCTAAAGCATAGTTCACTTGTTTTGTGTACTTTTCACATTATTTATTTATACAAAGATCATTTTTTTTTGTAAATTTAAGAAATAGACATTTCCTTGTTTCTCTGCCTGTACATAAGTTATACATATACTTGTATAACTGATTTCTTTAGTAAAAGCAATTGTTTCCCCATCAAATTCAATGATTTCCACTTTACAAATGAGAAGAAAAAATTGAAAAGTAGCTTTATAATATTTGGAAATAAATGGTCCTTTCATTATGTAAAAGCATTAGAGCGTCTCCAAGGTATTCCAGATACAATAATTTATAGTAAATGAGATTATTATTGCTGGGAAAAGAACCCCTTAATGTCAGTTTTCTGTGGGAAAAACCAAAACAGACTAACCCGATAGGGGTGCTCAGAAACATACAGCAAATATTTAAAAGCTTCAAAGATCCAAAACAACAAGGGAAAAACACATGCTGAGGAAGTAATTTGAAACAGGATGCTTTTGTTCATCCTTATCACTGGGAGGTAGCCTTACTATAAGAATAGGAAGCCTATTTTATCATTGTGTTCTTTCAGTTTATACCAACTTGTCTAAAGTAGTTCTACCAGCATAATTGTGGAGTAATGCAGTGTTGAGCCAAGCCTGGATACAGGGACCTGAAATAGAAATTGTTGAGCATTGAGAAGATGTGAACTGCTGTCTGAAAATCTCAAAAACAGACCTCTGTGGCTGCTATGAGCAAAGCAGTCATGTCAGAATAAACTTGGCTCAACATACTGCTATAGCAATCAGCTAGTAATGGCTCACCTTCCAAAGATAGCACTACTACAAAATTAGTAACTAGGCTACATAGTCACATAGCTGAACTGCTGAAAATCTAAAATGAACCTTGAAAGTGACAGATATGTGGATACTATTCACTAGATAGAGACATCAAGGAATGCATCACGAGTAGATCTGTATTCCTTGCCATTTTTACTTTCAAAGTATGACAGTCTCTTCTCCCACAGAAGCCCTCCATGCCCTGCCAAATGTCTCAGATGCAAATCTTAAGTCAAATGGAATAAAGGCATTTGGAATTGCAAGATCAGTAGTGCAAAATAATCTGTCACATGGATGTTGAGGAACAGTCTCTATCCATTACAAAGTACATTCCACCTGAACTCAGTCCTGTCCTGTGCTCTCATGTGCTCTGTTTTGGCTGTCCAGAGATGGTTCATGAGGCACTGTGGGGGCTCAGGCTATTTATAAAAAAAACCCCTACAGATCTATTATCAAGTTTCACATATCTGATATTCATGCTTCCTTGCCACTGCTCCTCTATCTCACCTACTGAAACACTGTAAAGAAACTTTTCTGGTTTTGATTTTCTGTTAATGCAGAAAAACTGATTAAAACAAAGCACATGGGAAAATTCTGAATGGTCACTACTGGATGTCTTGTACAGTCTGTATGATGTAAAGATCAAATCTGACATTAGGATTAGCATGTAAAATGACTCCTAGCATAACTGTTTGCAGTTTGATGAACTTCTTGCACTTTCCATGCAATAGAGGTTTGGGTTAATTAATCCTCATGAGAATGTGATCTTGAAGACAACAAAGTTAAGAGACAGAGAGATTAAAGCTAAAATGCAATGCAAACATTTGTTTGACCACCTAAATGGCCTCACTGACCTCAGGAATGTATTTGAAGGCTTCTTAGGTGCCTAACAGCTGAGTATATTCTGCACTTGTAACCAAGTTTCTGAAGAAGAGCTCACTAGATTTTAATTATGAAGTAGCAAGGAATTAGATGACATGGATGAAAAACCTGACAATTAGAATTTAATGGAAAACCCTATGGTTAGGTCTTTGAATATACAAGTAGGTCTTAGAAGTTCTGACAAGCATTATCTGGGACTTGCATCCTTTGCCCACATTCAGGAACTCCCTGTAAACTCAGACCTGGGCTTTTCATTCCCTGGTTGAGGTAGGTTTTCAGTACACCTGCCTTCAGCTCTACCTCTTAAATGACTCTTGGGGCTATGCCATAGCCCAGTTACGTCTTTTCCCGTATCCCATCTCCTACTGCTCCAGACAAGACTCTCTGGATGGTTCCTGGTCTTCACAACTTCCTCAGGTGTGGAGCTGTTGATGGAACATTCTGCCCAGCCTGTTATGGTTGGTTTGTCTTGGTTTCTTGTACCTTGTGCAGTAGTCTGTTCTTGCTACTCCTTGACACAAAAGACAGAACTAGATTTTGGGAGTTCGTCCCCTACTAGAATGAGTGTATGTAATATCAAACATAAAAGTAATGGGTTCTCCTGTACACAATGAAACTCAGGAGAAGAAAGAACTTGTCCAGAATGGGATGTAATATTTTAAAATAGTTAAATGAACAAGGTGGGTGTAATTGATAAAAAGTAAGAGCTCTGCTTTCAATACCTGTGATTTGTCTTCCCAATGTTTTTTTTTGTTTGGTTGGTTGTTTTTTTGGGTTTTTTTCCCAATTAAAAAGATCTGATAAAAGCTTTGGAAACATGAGGACTATTAATATATAATGAGAAAATACTCTGTTGATTATGCAGTTGAGAAGAAAATCAAGATAGAAGGTAGAAAGTACAGAGGAGAAGAGCACTTAGAGAAAAAGCAAGATGCAAAACATAGTCAGGAAAAAAGTGGAGGCAGTAAGTAAATTAATAGATTCCACAAATGAACAAAGTCAGGATCCAATTTGGCAGGCAGTGGCGGTTGTGGAGATCAATGCTGTATGTCAACACTTTCTGCCTTATCCATCCCAGCATGCAGAGCAATTCCACCAAAATTCAATTAAGGAGGAAAACCACATGATTTAGAAACATCGACATAGTGACTCCAAAATATGCAAATTGTGTTGCAACTTTTAATGACCTAAAAGGGAAAAAACCTACAGAGACAAACTCATGGAGGGAAATTAGTTCAAACACCATTAGAAGTACATTTTCAGCTGAAGGCATGAGAGAATTCAGCTCTAGAACTTTTATTAAGCTTAATTGGTGGCATGTTGTAAAGTCCCTGTGCATCAAGTTGCTAATGTACTCTGTGAAGAATGGCTTTATGCTTCTGTAGGTGCATTGAGGAAGAGAGTGAAAACAGTGATTTCACTGTATTACAGGCTCTGAACATCTACATTATTTTTTTCTTGAGCATAAACTATTATTATCAGTTTTGACCTGCATGATAGCAAATGCCATTTGCAATAGGAAAAAATAATTTGTATGTTGTTAACCACTCTGAACTGGGAAATTACCCAATTTCTTTCATTTTTTTGCTCAAGGGATTGGTTTTGTCTCTTCTCAAAATGCTCCTGAATTTTAGTAATGTTTTCACTATGACTATTCCACATGTGGAATAAGAGCTCAGCTGAATGCTTCAAATTAGGCCCCAGTTTGTCTAGCTAAATTCAACATGTTGACATGTGTGCTGTGACAACCTAGGGGGTGAATGATTTACTGGCACCAGAAGGTGCCAATGGAAAAAAAGGAAACTTAACCAAGTAAGCATACCATTTCATTCTCCACAGCAAATTGATGAAGTGTTGGAAAACACTGACAGGATTGTGGATTTACAGAGAGGCCATTCTGGAGCCATTTACAAGGTGAATATATTCAGCAGCTTCAATATTTCTTGTTTTTCTCAGATTTTTTGTCTGTCTTTATCCTGGATGTCTTCTGTCTTTTGTAGGAATGAAGTGGCCACTAAGAATAAGAAGGAAAAGGTGTGAGTATTTGTTATACATATGTATGGTATGCAGTGTTTTCAGCAAACGCATCTTCTAATTTTAAATGCTTATATATTTCTTGTTCTTCTTTCTGATTTAATATTTCTTGTTAAAAAGATGAGAAATCAACTTTCATGAGATAAGTTATACTATTAGATGCATTAATTCAGTGACAGATTATATGGTTTCAGGAATTTATCTGTGCAGAATGTTAATGTTTCCATTTTCAAAAAAATACATTCGGATTTTTGAAAAAAGGGAACTGAAAGAACCTACATGTGTTTAAACACATGCAGCTTGTTCTAGCCAGTAGGAAGAGTCTGGAAAAGATGGAGTAAAATTCAGGAGTCATCAGGATTATGATGAGAGATACTCTAGAAGACCGGTGTCCTTTTGAGAAGAAATTTTTTGCCAGTGTAACTCTGATTAAGGAAAAGCTACTTATTAATAACAGTTATCAACAGTTAACAAAAGTAACTTAAAAGTTCCCATGTTATGTGACTCAGGCCCTACTCCTGAGTACTGCGCTATAGAAGTTTAATGGAAATACAAGTTTAATGGAAGTAGTTTACAAGGAGGTAGTATAGAAGAGAACTCACACAGAGAAGAATGAGTAAAATTTTATTGATAGTATCTTCTGTGGAGCAAGGTATGTATCCTTTTCATAACAGCTGAAAGGTACAGCTTTATCCTGTGTCCTATAGATTTGTCAGAGCATGGGTCAAGTAGAGACCTCAGAATGACTGTGAAGGCTTCATTAGTTTGAGTTTGGTTAAGCTTGAACATTTTTGGGATGCTAATGATAAACTATGGGTATAAACTTGCTTTTAAGTAGAGAAGATCATACTGAGACAGAATAGATATTAACAAGGCTTAGAAGTGTGCTAATTGTCTTGGATTCAGACATTTACTCCATCAGTGTAGTGGATTTCTGACATACAACCACTTCCATGCAGATACTCAGGTTCATAAAAAAACACTCTTCTGAGTACTGGTTGGGGGGTGCTTACTGATTTTCTCATTAGCTTCCCAGTCTCTCTGGATCCATTCATTCTGCTAAGTGACACAAGGGCAGGGACTGTTCCCATACCCAGTGCCAAATGGCACAAATGGCAGGGTTCACACTACACAGAGCTGGCTCTGGGTCTCCTTTGTGTTCCATGTGGTGATTGGTGATTATGCAGCTCTAAATTTTTCTCTCTTTTTTATTTTTTTTTTCTCTTTTTCTTTTTTCTTTCAGTTTAAGTTGTCTAAGAATAAAAAAGGGATGTGTTCAAGGCTAAGGATTCAACATAAGAATGCCTACTGGGAATAACCTGGGAATACTCTGGCACATGCTGTTGCCTCCAGTACACTCAGGCAGTATTTCAAAGGGTGCTATCTTACACTGGCCAAACCTTTACCAGCAGCTAAGCTCCTCTCCTAAGTCTGTCCCGCTTAGAAACAGAAATGTGGCATTAGTGACTCATTTCTGCCTGTTCCACTGCACAGTATGGAAAGGGCTCTTTGCCCGTCTTTCTGTCCTGCTCCTGTCAAGCATATTCAGGTGCCCTCCAAGAAAGGAGGGCATTGAATAGCCCTTTTATGGCCATCAAAAGCAGACATCCTTTCTGTTATTTGACCTGCTTCTCCCACAGGAATGCACAGAAAGTTTTAGTAAATTGCAACCCTTATAAGGCTGAATAAAAGACTGAAGAATATTGCAGTACTGCATCTCTCAGTGGTCGTCAGGCACTGCCCAAATGCAGCCACAGGCTCAGGAAGGCATTAAGCGGCCAAAGACCAACAGCTAGGACAGTGTACCTAGCAGCAGGTCATGCTGTTCAAGTTCTTGCTAGGTATCTGTTACTGTTCCCTGTCAGAGAGAGGATACTGGGCAAGAGGTCTTGTGAGAGCTTAACAGGCTTGTCAGCATGACAGTTCTCATTAAGCAACCAGAGTAAGGATTTGGCCTTCAAGAGAGGAGTAGGAAGGGAAAATACATTCTTCATCATGTTTGTCGTGTTGGGTTTGAGTAGAAGAACACCAAAGATGTTCTCTGTCTTGGGAAACCTTGGATCCTAATTTCAGCTAAGCAATATCAAATCTAAGTGTAGGCTTATTATCAGGCAGGTTATAAGGATTTTAATGTGTTTATAAAACACTGGCCTCTTAAGAAGACTTTTAAATATCCGAATGCTATAATCTCAAAGCCTCAGTTAAAATATTATTTCTAGCTGTTTTGCATACAGATGACTCTATTTTAGAAAATCATACCCTTTTCACAGACAATCCCTACCCAAAGGCAAAACACATGAAAGAAATTACCTGTCATAGTTTTTTATTTGTGTGCACGCATGCAATAATTCTATGATATTTACTTGGTACTTTGGCAAAATGTGCATAAAATTATCTTTAGCATTTAATAATGCATGCATTTATGTTTAAGCAGAGATAGTTCACCTTTTTTCTACTTTATATATTTTTAAATATTGTCACTTAAAGAAAAAAAAAAAAAAAAAAAAAAGACATGAGTTACATCCAAAGTGATAGATTATTATCAGCTTACTATAATTTTGCCAGTATAGGCATGAGGCAATCTATACCGCAGCAAGCCAAGTTTTTTTACTCTTCTTGGGTAGTTGCAGTTTTTTAGCTGCATAACATTGGACTGTAGGCATCACAAGTAAAATCTGTGGCTGACACAACCCATGAAGCTCACACTTAATATGGGAACTTAGCCCAATATACAGTTTACTTTGGGAAAAGTCAGAGACTGGTCTTATTGCAAACTCCCTGAAAGAAGAAAGGAAGCACTCTCTGTTTAAGAAAATCAGCTGTTCACCACAAGACATTTGTAGACCTTGTAGACTTTGTCTTTGCTGTTGACAACATGACGGACACATGATGGAGAGTTTTGAGTGTTTCCTTGAAAATCAGAGATCTACACACAGAACAGGGGAGCATAGCCTGGCTGCAGCTTGTTAGTGTGCCTCTGGCAAGGCTCTTCAATTTCAAAGGACATGCTATGAGGTACAGATAAATTGTCCCTTGTTGCCTTGGCTATAGCACTGCAGAATGATAATTACCCTGCTCAGGGACACATGTGCTGAGTGCTTTGATTAGAGGAGAAAAAATCAGAACAACCAGCTGCATCTTGTACGTGGAGCAGGAGAGAGACCATTGTGCTAAGCTCATTTCTGTGAGAATCTATTGTATAAAACACACGTGTTTTAAAAACAGAATGTGTCTGTGATGAGACTGGATAGCAGAGTACACCAGAGTATATCCTGCAGAATTTACCAATGTATTGGCAGGAAGAAGAAATTGTGGAAGAAATTGTGGCTAGCTTTTAAAAATATTTTAGCAAGTCAGTCTCAAGGTCTTCTGTATTTTTTTAGAAGGCAGTCAAGCGCCAAAAGCATCTTAAAATGCTTTTGTGCATTTCAAGAGTCTAGAAGCAAACACCACTGTCCTTTTGATTTATTTTGCTCTTTCTGTCCTCTCTCTGATTAACTCTGTCATAGAGGTTCTTTATGTTTTAGAACTACCAGCTGCAAAAAAGGCAAAAGGAATTGCCCTTAACCTTTTCCTTCAACTTTTCACCTAAGATTCTTAACAGGACTTGTGTTTAGGGAGGAAAAGAAAGCAAAAGCTATAACAACAAAGAGTATAGGCAGGTATTTGCCAGATATCATGCCTAATTATCTCCAACACCTCCAGTTTCCTTGCTCTTGTCCCCACATTATCTTAACCAGAGTTGTCCAAGTGTGCCAGCTATTTACTTCCCTACGAAGGTATGCAGGAGAGAGCCAACTGATAACAGAGTACATGTCACTTGTCAGCCCAGAACAAGAACAACATTACTAAATACTTTGTTATTAATAACATTGGGTTACCTGGTTGTTATAAGAAAGGCAAAGGTCATGCCACGTTCAAACCTGGCTTTTCATATAAACACATAGTATAGAAACATAGCAACATATAAACTTCAAGTTAGAAAAGTTGTCAATGTTTCTAAGAACTAGAAATCAATTGATTTATCATTGTCCTTTCTCTATGAAATAAAGATCTTAAATGATACCACAAGCAAGAGAGATGGCAATATGAAATTTTTATTTATGTTATCAATACATTCTTTTTCTTTTGCCTAAGTTTACTTCTTAAGGAGCATTGCTACAACATTCTGGTTTATTCCTAGTTTTGGCAAAATGCCACCTCCATTCCTGAAAGTAAAATAAGGAGAAAACAAATTGTACAAATTTAAAAATTTATTTCAAAACCTCAGGATTTAGACAAAGCCTTGCAATATGATACAGAGACAATCTAAGAACATTAGACCTTGTGCTGCTGCATGAAAATCTGCCCAGCTTTAGCCAAATCACAAACTAATAGAAATACCATTTACAGGAAAATGTAGGAATACGTGAGCTAAGTCTGAATACAATGCAATGCTATGCAAATATGGTTATTTGGGCCCCAGTCCAGTGCATCTGAGAGGCACTGCATTGTATTTGCACCCCTTATTACTGCCTATGTTTCTGTACAATATAAGTAAAGGAAGCAAGCAGCATCTAGTTGGAAACATTCAAGCATTTCCCCTAATCAGAGCTGGGAAACAACCTTAGTCTTAAGCAGAAAGTCATGCCAT
This sequence comes from Turdus rufiventris, assembly GCA_013186435.1. NCBI lineage: Eukaryota > Metazoa > Chordata > Aves > Passeriformes > Turdidae > Turdus > Turdus rufiventris. Next base: position 4,512,992 of record PYHW01009189.1, on the reverse strand, counting down.
TGATCTAGAAAGTTTCATAAACTTGAATCCTCAGATCAGCAGGGAAATAAATTGTGCAGGAAAAGACTGCAGTGAACAACTATTTCTTTCTACTAAAACACTAACAAGCAGTGATAAGCAAGCTGTCAGTTCTTTACTCTTACTAGAGAATTAGACAGCCCCTTGCTTCCCTGATTGCTCTGCTACCTGTGAATCTCTACACATTTGTACCAGCTGCTCTTGGTTGGGCTAAGGCCAGCCCTGTCTATAGTAGTTGTATGTTTGTTTATCATATACAGTCCTGAGAATCAGGAAAAACCTTACAAACTGCATTTAGTGTCATGGTATGATGAACAGTTGTCAGTGTTTTACAAGGTTTCTTCTACTAACTTCTCTGCTTTGAATCTGTTGGCAATAAATGCTAACAAAACAAAATCAAGAGATGCAAACACAAGGAAGGAAACAAAACAGTAAGCTGCTTTTATCTCATGAGTGCTAAAATTGCAAAACTCTATCACAATTCTCTTGAAATATGGAATGCTGAAAAAAGCTTGAAAGAGAACAAAAGCCCATTATTTTGTGCAAAATGTTCAGTGCAATTCCCTAAAATCAAGCAGCCCTGAAGATTAGGAGAGGTTCTTCATAAATAGATACTAAAATACACAGCCTTGTGTGTATTCTCAGTATGTAGAGATACCACAAAAAATTACTCAAATTACTGCCAGAATAAAGCACGAGTTCTTCTAGGTCATCTCCCTGCCTGTCTATCACTTCGTGATTCTTGTCTAACATATTTAGTTTAATTGATGAGGATTCAAATCTATCTTAGGGAACTTAAACCAGAGACAGATTACCTAATGCTTCTACCACATTATCTCTGTAACTCATACCCACTGCTTCCTGTCTTCTCTGCAACGTATTCCTTTCCTTTTTTCCTGAAAATTCGAAGCATTACCACTCCTACCACTCCTTCCCACAGTTTTTTTTTTTTTGTTTTGTTTTGTTTTGTTTTGTTTTTCTTCCAGTCTAAACAACTGCATTTTCTTCCATCTTTCCAAACAGGTCATGTTTCAGACCTTTTGACCTGTAGCTTTACTGCAGTACTAATGACTCAAGGACATTATTCCCTGAAATGATGCAACTCAGATACACCAAGGTTAGGCAGGCTGCCCAGTGGAGGCAACAAATGATTAGGTTAAAACCATGCTCCTGTGTTGCTGATCCCTCATCCTTAGCCTGCCAGTTTGTTTGCATTAATCATCTGTTGGATATAATCATAGACTTCTTAATCCTCTTCCCAATACATCTGAGCAGCACATAGAATAGTCAAGCCACACACACCTCCGACTGGGAATTCCTGTGACCCTTTGTATGGACATCTAATAGCATTCAGAGTTATAGCTGAGGCCCTTTGCACCTTGACAGGTGCCTGACCCCATACACCATTTGTGCAAAATCACTCAGCAGCACCAAGGTGGAAACCTTGATCAAAGGACCTGTTTTTTTAAATAATTTCTTCCTGGCATCTTTCCAGCTCTCTAGAAATTGAAGCTCCCTGCTGTGGTCTGACAAGTACAACACCTTTATCTGAACTCCTTGTTGTTTTCCATACAAGCACACTGACATTTTCATTACAGAAAGAGATCAGAGCTCACCACTGCTAGGAGTGCTAGGTATGCAATGAGTTCCTGTGGGTTGAAGAGGGGTAAGAAACATATACAGATTTATGAGGATGAAACACAGATAGTGCTGCATTATAACAAAAGTACAGTAATTTCACGACTATAAGGCGCACCCTTTCAACTAAAATTTTGGCCCAAACCCAGAAATGTGCCTTATAGTCTGGTGCACCTTATATAATGGACAAAGTTTGGAAATTTGCCAACCCGGAAGTGAGAGCTGCGACCCACGGGGGGAGCCGGCAGGGCCACGGCTGCAGGGTGGAGGCGGGACCGTGGGGCCCGCGGTGCTCCTCCTGCCGGGTACAGGCAGGCCCGGGATCCCATGGCTGCTGGATTGAGGCGGGGCCTCAGCCAGCAACTGCGCAGGGGGAGCTGGGGGTAGATCCTCGCTGCAAAAAAAAAGTGCGCCCTATAGTCCGGTGCGCCTTACGGTTGTGAAATTACTGTAATGGTTTTGTGGAGAATGCTGAGTTTAGCCTTTTGGCTGCTGTAATGGAACAAACTGGTAAAAACTGTGTACAAAGTAGAACCAGGATGTAGACACATAGGGGTTTTATGTTTTAAACACGACCTTCTGATTCATGAATTTTAGGCTGTCTGTGTAGCTGGAAAATGGGAAAACTACTCCTGACTGCAGTGGGGGCTGGCTTTGAGATCACTGTAAGAGTAGCTAGGTAGAAAGTACTTTTGTCTGTCTTGCACAGGTGAGATCTTACTTGTGCACTTCCATGGTCCAGTACATATATGCTATACAAAGCCTAATAAAACTGATCCAAGACAGTCAGTTTCTTTTCCTTACCACTCACTTGCACTGGAACATTTTCTAGGGGAAAGCCAGGCCAAAGGAAAGAAAACATGTTATTAAACATTAAAACTGTGTTTGCTTTCACTCACAGTGGCTGGAACAATTCTTCCCCAGGATACTTTCCCACAAGATATGCTCACTTATTACTTTCACTTCCTTTGTCTTGGAATTTCTAAGCAAATTATTACTTTAAGGTTTTCAGAAAATATCTTTCTTTTTCTAAAGGTGATGTTACTTGGACCCTCTGACTTGGTTTTCCATTAGTCCAGATACAGAACAAATGCATATAAAATTCTAGTTATCCTAAAAGTAAATGAAGGTGTTCCTATAGGATGGCCACACCACATTAAACATGCTTAACTCTATTTTGTAAGGTTTCTGCACAGCAGAAAATACCCACGATTTTATGGGTGGTTCTAATTTTCTCCTAAAAGAGCAATAACCTATGTGTCTGTATTTTTCCAGAACAAAGAAAAGGTATTACAAAGCTCTAGATATCTTACAGGCAGACCTTGTCCAAGTTTTCCTATGTAACACCTCTGGCAATCTTTCTTGAGAACAGTTCTGTTTGGGAGCCTGAAGCCTTATGCCTTTGGAGGGAGGAATATGCTAATCAAATTGAAGTAATTTTGAAAAACTGTTTCATTCTCTGAAACTTTTGAAGCTTTCTGAAGATGTTTAAGGTCAAGACAGAATTTGCTGTGAGTTACTGGTGTTTTAAGCATGCTCTGATTTTCTTGGTTATGGTCAAGAAGTGCTAAATTTAATGTTTGGGTAGGAACAAAGCATTGTTGCTGAAGTACATACCATTTGGGGGAAAAAAAAGCAGGAGTCAAAAATAGATCAGGAATCAAGTAGACTTGAAAACAAGTGCTGGAAACTGTTGGAATCTAATACACATATTTACTTCTAAAATAATAATTAGTTAATGAACTAATGACCATAATAATAACACACGGATTAGCTTTTGTTTTCACCATGAAGCTTGATGCTGTCTTATTTCTCACAATCTGTAGGAAAAAGATCTTTGAGTGTCTGAGAATAAACCCTTTTGTCTTTACCTCTTGTATAGAAAAAAGCAATAAATATGAAGAACATGAGGACAAGGAAGTGAAAGCTGTTTTAGTAGCTACTAGGCCTTGGAGGAACCATGAAATACTATCTCTGCAGGAGTTGTCAGAAGCCTTCAACAGCTCCTAGGTATTCTCTGACATGCAGAGAAGCCTGCAGGGATAAAAGCTCTGCAGGTGCCTACATGCAGTGTAGGAGGACATGGATCTAATTATACCTCTTCCCCAAATCTGTATGCAGGCCAGCATTCCTAGTATAAGCTGCTTGGTGTTTTCCCTCCTATGCTCTGCTAGGATGTAAAGCAAAATTCAACAGAACAGTCTCTTATCTGTGTGTCTGCCTGGAGTGAGGCATCATGAGCTCCAAACTTTTCTAAAAAGAAGAAAGTCCTTTAAAAAAAAACATCTTGCATCCAACACGGAGGAGCTTTGATTCCTCAATGTGACAAATTTTCTGGGGTGAGCCAGTTAATGTTAGTGCCAGAATAGTAAGAAAAAACAAGGGGTACCTGTGCTTATCATCTGTAATTCAGTATGCTGCAACAATACTTGGAGAACTTATTATCTACAGCCAAAATGTGCTCCAAGAGATAAGTATCGTTATTTGATGTTTCTGCCAACCTCTTCCACTTTTCAAGGCAGTATGCAGAGGCTTGCATTAGTTATGCTCTAACATGGGATCAGGGCTGTCATCCTGGAACAGCGTGCTCAAAACTACTTAAGATTTGTCTAATTATACTTCAGATGTTTGAAAGATGGAAGTGGTATTTATCTCTAAGCTTTGCATTATGAAACTACCGTTTGGCAAATTAAAAGCCTTCCTTCTCTCATCAAACATTTACAGAGAAATTCAGGCGGTGTCATTTCACTATGCGAGAGTAGCATTACTGTTAGTCACGGCAGTGAAAAATGGATTCTTAAAAGTCTCAAAAATAGAGAATTGGTGTTTAGCCCAGCAACTCAAGTTGTAAACTGAAATTTTAAGGTTTTTGAAAGATGAGCTGCATGGCAAACTCTTGGTGTTCCACCAACTCAAGTCGTACAGTCATAGAAACAGAGAATCATAGAATGGCCTGGGTTGGAAGGAACCTTAAAGACCACCTTGCTCCAACCTTTCTGGTTGGAAAGGGAAACTTCCACTAGACTTCATTATTTAGAGCTCCATCCAGCCTGGTCTTGAGTACCTCAAGAGTTGTGAAGTCCACAGTTTGTCTTGGCAACTTGTTCCAGTTCCTCACCATGCTCACATTAAAGAATTTTTTCCTAATGCCTAATGTAAATCTACTATCCTTCAGTGTAAAACCATTGCTCCTTGTCCCGTCACTATACTCCCTCGCAAAAAGTCCCTCTCCAGCCTTCTTGTGACCCCTCTGGTAGGGATAGTTAGGTACTAGAAGGTGCTGTAAGCTCTCCTGTGGCCCTTCACTTCTCCAGGATGAACGACCCCAATGGTCTCAGCCTCTCACAGGAGAGGTGCTTCAGCCCCCTGACCATTTCTGGCCTCCTCTGGACTTGCACTGGCAGGTCCATGGCCTTCTTTATGCTGTGGACCCCAGAGCTGGATGCAGTGTTCCATGTGGGAGCAGAGCAGAGGGAGAGGATCACCTCCCTCATCCTGCTGGCCACGCTGCTCTGCATGCAGCCTGGGATACAACTGGCCTTCTGGGCTGCAAGTGCATGTGGCTAAGTCATATTGAGGTTTTTGCCTACAAACACACCCTGATCTTTCTCCTGGAGTTAATCTCAATCCATTCTCCACTCAGACTGTATTTCTGCTTGGGATTGTGCCAGCCCAGGTGCAGGACCCGGCAACTGGCTGTGTTGAACTTTGTGCACGTCCACCTTTCAAGTCTGCCCAGGCCCCTTAGGACAGAAACCTTTCCCTCCAGTGTAGTGACCACATCCCACAACTCAGTGTCATCAGTGAACTTGCTGAAGGTGCCTTAAATCCCACTGCCCATGTCACTGGCAAACATGTTAAATTGTGTCCCAACACTGATCCCTGAGGGAAACCACCTGTTCTCCCCTTAGATATTGACCTGTTGATTGCAACTCTTCAAGTGTTACCATCCAGCCAGTTTTTTAACCAAGTGGCCCATCCATTAAATCCATGTCTCTCCAGTTTAGAGACAAGGATGTTGTGCCAGGCAGTGTCAAATGCTTTGCACAAGTCCAGGTAGAGAATGTCTCTTACCCTGCTCTCATCCACCACTGTTGCAAACCCACTGTAGAAGGTGATCAAATTTGTCTTACTGAAGCCATGTTAACATTGTGGTTGGCTGTCAACAATCACCTCTTAGTTTTCCATGTCTTAGCACAGTTTTCAGGAGAATCTCTTCCATGACCTAAATAGCCACTGTGGCAAGATTGTCTGGTCTGTAGTTCCCCGGGTGTTATTTGTTTCCTTTTTAAAAACAGGGCATTATCACCAGTGGGTGTTTGACTGGACTGCCATGACTTCTCAAATATGATGGTTAATGCCTTAGTAACTTCCTCAGGACTCATGCATGTATGTCATCATGGATTTTTGCCCCTTCAGGTTCCTTAGATGTTCACGTATCCAGCCATGTCCTGCAGCTGGCAGTTCTCAATTCTCCCAATACTTGCTGGAGGATGGCAGTCATGATCTTGAATATGTGGTTTTCTTTCTGGCAGAATTTCACAAGTACGGATTCTATCTCCTCTATCTTGAGAAACATTATGTGAGAAGACAGAAAGCATTTCTAAGATATCATCCCAAAAGGAAAGGCACAGTTCAGCTCCAGAACAATATTAAATACAGATCCCTAACATTTTTATCTTCAGTGATTAGCCAGGCTGGTACAGCACTCTGCAATTCTGTGCAGGAAAAGTCAGACCCCAGAAATAATTCACATGGATATTTCTTCAATGTGCTTAACAGAACTGTGGAACTATTGAAGGCCTACAAAAATTCCATGTGTGTGCCAAGTAGTAGCTCAATCCATAAAATCTCCCGGTAAAGCAAAAGGGACAATATTTTGTGATACTCTAACATCCTTGCTGATGGCATAAACACCTCCCATGGATATGGATTGTATAAAATTGGAGGCAGTAGAAAGAAAAATACCTTCAAAGGTCCGCAAATCTTAAAATATCACACAGAGATTTCAAGAAAGCTTTCAATCCTATGTTTAAAGCCTGAACTCCACCTTCCCTAACCAGATGGGGAAATAAATTATATTCCTGCACTGAATTACTCCCTTCAAAGTCAGTCATGATTAGCTCAGAAATAGCTGAGGGATTCAGCGAGTCCCATAGCTACAATGCTCTCTTCCCTTCTCTCTCTGGTCTTCTTGGGAAAATCTAGTAAAGCTCCCCCACATTTACCAGATTGGGTTTTGTATTTTTTTGCTGCTGTTGTTTTTTTGTTTTTGAAGGCTACTGTATAATACTGATCCTCAAATGCTCAATCAATCCTGAGACAGAACAATAGTGTAATTTTACAGTGAAAGCTTAAATTGAAATATTATCCCCCTGTGAAAGCCCGGTCTAAAGCACAAACCACTAGTTGGCTGTGCCCAAAAGGCTGTATCACATTTGCTCTCATTCACAGCTTTTAGACTGTTGACACTATCTCAACCCTCAAGTGTGGCAGCCACAAATTTGAACAAAAGGCCAAGAAAAGGATAATTTTCTTCAACACTTAATAAATTTGATGCAATTAAAGAGAATTCTTGTGTTTGTGGACAAGAAATATTTCGCTTCCAGATGCCAGAGCTAAATAATGAAGCATTGCATGAACTGCAAAAGTAAAATGCTACTCACTTTCAACCTAGCTTTGGTACTAGAACTAAGCTCTTGTATCTTCTAGATCATATCCCTTTGTTTTGCTTGGATATTATGTCCTATTCAATGCTCTTCAATCCAAAATATACCATCTTCAGAAAATATCAGTAGGATTGGCTATTTCAAGTAGCATTGCTTCACTTGCAGATGGACTGAAGAAGTGTGGCTGGTTTGCTGACATTCAAGTAAGACCCTCAGAAAGTGATGGATGCTGTATTTACAGAGTAGCTAATAACTACAACCCAGTGTCAGGGACATCAACCTTAGGCAAAAACACATTTGGAAATCCCCCTTGTTCTACATCATTTCTTGGCTGCTTATTGTATGGTACAAGCACACTGCTCCCAGCTCCTGGTGAAGCTACACACCCCTAAACCAGTCTCTTCTCAAAGTGTACTTTTTTTCCCTTTCCCATGGAAAACACTCTAAGTGTTACCATCTTTTCCCATCATCAGTTTCTAACTACCTGTAGAGAGATCTGTTCCTGGTGTGACACAGTGTTTTTAGCTCTGTGAAGATCCTGACAGGATTTTGACCATCCCAATCCAACCCATTCCATCTCACCACTTCCCATCCTGTCTAATGCATTTCTTGCACCAGCTCCCTTTTTAATGTGCCCAGTTTGCAGTTCACCAGTATGGGAAAGCTTTTAAAGGGAGAAGAAATCATCCATAACTATGTTTTCATTTTACTGCTGAAAATTATATTTAATTGCCAGCAATGAATAACTAATGCAACTATAAAAAACAACACTGAATTCTGTTTTCCCTCATATATCATTGATAAAGCTGTCAGCTAAGGCTTTTCTTTTTTACTTTTGTCCCTTGAGATCATGACTGACCTAAAAGGAACTTAGTTGGCTTTTAGAAATACTGGTGTATTTGAAGTCATGATGAAGGACAGATGGAATTAAAATCCCACAGAGCTCTTTTTAGAAAGAGTTTTCTAATGACAGCTGGATTTTAGCCAAGCCATTGTCTCTGTTTCTGAATGTTGACAGCAACAACACTTAGCAAGTACCTATATCTGGTCAGATGACAATCATAAGAAAAAATGCAAATTAATTGTTCCAGAATTTTAAAAAAACCCCAAAAAATCAAAACCAAAAACCAAAAACAAAAAAACCCAAAAAAACCAAAATAAAACAAAACAAAAACAACAAACAAACAAACAAACAAAAACCCCAGTTTAGTAGTTTAGTTTAGGTAGTTATTAATCCTTTTTAAAAGTAGTGTTTGTGCTTCATTCCAACAGTAAAAGAAAGAAAAAAAGTAGAAAAAATAAGGCTGTATTAGAAGGAAAGTATTAAGGGAAAAGGGGATGTGCTTAGGAGGTAAACACAAATCTATTCTATAAAGAAATGTTATTGCAAAGAAATGCTAAAAGGGAAGAAGAGTTTATGTTTTAATCTCATTTTTCAACAGTTATTCACAGACATATGAATACTGTCTTTCTTGCTGCTTTCAGAAGCAAGCAACAAGATTTGGCTTTTGGGTCACTCAGCATCAAAATTTTTATTTTTGGAATCACAAGCATTCTTAATCTCTTCAAATCTGAATGGCTCCTTCTTTGCAGCCATTTTCTCTCTTCTTACCTACCACTGAGTGCCATCCTGCTTCCAGTCCTTGTATATTTTTCAGGCCTCTTTTCCTCTCTCATCTCTATGTTTTCTTATTAGAATGCAAAAAATAAATCTCACTTGCTGTCAACTTCAATTTCAATTAAGCCACAATTTGGCTTTTTTCTTTGAACAATTTTCTTCTATTTAGTTTCCTTCAATTTGGACTTTTCCCAAAGACTGCCTTACAAAAACCCATAGAACATAGGACTAGGAAGCATTAGGATCTATACTGCTGCCCCCAAGTTTGTTTGAGTCTTTTTCCTCTGCTTGAGCTTTGTGTGTTACACTTGAAAAGTGTGCTGGTTACTTGAAATCATTCCAAACTGAGAGATTCAGGAGCACTACCAGAGTGACTGTGAAACCTCTTTTGTCAGAGACTTGTACAAACTTTATTTTCACAAAAATATTTAGATGGTCTGAGGGTTGGAATAGATTTTTCAAAAACCTTTGAAAACCTCTGAACCTCCTAGTTCTCTCTTTGGAAGATCAGAATGATTTTGCAGTTCCATAGAAAGTTTGTAGCCATTTAAAGGTGTGCACACAATTTTTTTTTTTTCCTATTATGTTGATAAGTAGGGAAGGCCACCTCCTTCACTAAACATCTTGAGAAAAATCAGAGCTATGGCACAGTGTGAGCAGCTCCAATTAACAGTAAACTGAATGGTGCTCGTTGTGTCAAGAGTGAATTGGCAAGGCTGCAGCCAAGCAGCTCCATCATCGAGTTTATCCTTGTGATATAGTTAAGCTGCTGGAATGTGCATTTCTGCTGTGTCGCCAAAACAAATTAACCTCTGGTATAAAAGTCATTCTTTATTCTAGTACTGCAAAAGACTTTAACATTCAGAGCTTAATGACGACATTCCTTTCCAAATAAACCTGTCTTACTACACAACTTGACTGTTAGTCAGAGAAGCAGCCCAGGAAAAAGTAAAGTGTAAGGACTTCAGATCAATCAATAACTTTCCTTGCAACCTGTACTAAATAATTTGATCTCTTTTCCAATTACTACAACACCTAAAAAAAATGGTTAAAGTTTGACATCTGGAACATTTCTTAATCCTGGTTGATCAAATGCAGCAAAGGTTCTCAGACATAAATAGAAAATTAACTTGTAAATTTCTAACAAGAATAAGCTGGAGGCTATTTATCAGGACAGAAGGTACATATCTCATGCTGAGAAGAACATTGAGTTTTCATGTTCCTAGCATAGGTAGCCAGTGAAGAAATGCTGACAAAACAGACATACTCCTCAGCTGGAAAATAAAATGTCAGGTGTTGCCACAAAACTTACCATCAATGCTTTTCAGACATGGCAACAATGTTGTTTTCCAAGAAACAGGTGGCAGAGACATAAATACAGAAATTTTATGGGTAAGGACTGTGTTACAAAAATTGTCTTATCTACAAAGATTAAATCAAGAGGGGAAAGCAACTTGCTCAGGGTCATGTAAGAAAGACAAGCTGTATCTCCTAATCAGAGTTGAAGCAAACCCAAAATCAGTCAGTCCTTAAATACAACTGATAACTGCATAAGAAAACAAAGGCAGTGAGAAGGAAATCAAAATACCAGCAAAAAGATTATATAAATTAGATCATATTTGCTTATTTCAATATCAGAAAGGTGTTGTGCAGAGTAGCAAGCATTCAAAATGTGTTAATAGATACATTTAAAAATAGAATTATTTGATGAATAAATAGCATAATTACACCACAGATTTATGCTGCATCACATTGTTTCATTATTTTCTATATATATTATATATATACACATACATTTATTAAGACCTAGGGAAAAGGAAAGTTCTAGTAATGCAGACTACCAAAGAAAGCTTATATCCAACCAAACCCCTGAAAAAGTGTGAAAGAAGTGTTTTTAGAATAAATATACAAAAAGTCCTCATGTTTTTGAGTAAAAAAAAAAAAGGAAAATACACAGGAAAGCCTTTTGTGTATTTTTACATGGCAATGTGGAATTACATGGCTCTACCTACCATGTCAGTCTTATATGTTATACAGGAATAAGTTCCCTAAATAGTCTGCATAATACTCTAAAATTAGAAATAACCTTCAAATCCATTTTTTACAGAAAGCAATTTAAAAAAAAATGCTGGCAATATAATTTAGAAATTAGCCTACATTTTTGTCTTCTTCAATAAATAAAAGATTTCCTATATGCTCCTTCCACTTCTTTCAGAAAAAAAAAAAAATTGGGGGGAGAAAAAAGAAAAAAAATTAAATTCTTGATGCCAGTATGTTTCCACTTCACTCATTAAAGTCCTATTTACTAGTTCTGAGTTGCCCACCTGAGTGCCCATATACTGCCCTTCATGAGTGCCTACTTATGACTGACTTATGAGTACTAGTATAAAAACAGGAAATTCACTCCTAGTGTAGTGTCTGAAGTCCAAAAGACTTTCTTTTTTTGCTATGAAAATCTCAGACCTACTTATTAAAATAGATTTTAAGTGGTTCATAACATCATATATCTTTTTACTGATGGTAAGTGGGGTGAGGGGCTAGCAGAAGGATTTTGTGACCAATTAAACAAAAGCAGATCACAGCTAAGGTTTACGGTCTTGAGATTTGCCATTTTAAAGACAGCTTGTGGTTACAATAAGGGGCACTTCAAAAGGCAGGCTGCATTTCTTCAATTGAGGTGTTGACTCATGCTGAAAAAGCCTCCATTCTTAGCTCAGTCGCAGGAGAGACTGCAATGGGGTGATCTCATAACACTTTAAGCAAGAAATCCTGCATTTTTGTGATTGCACAGCTTAAAAAGAAAAGCAAGATCAGTAATTATAAAGCTGCCACCAGAACAGGGCTGTGAGAAGACTTTGCCTCCCTGCAACTTCTAACCATTACATCAACTTCTCCTGTAAGTGCTCCAAAAACAGAGCTTCAGGTACTACATTGAAGAGAAACAGTCTTTACAAATACAAAACCCAACATTTTCAAAACCACTTTCCAAGAATAAAGATAGGACCATTTAAACACAGGACAAAACTGGGTCTATGACACATTGAACTTTGAGAATTTAAGCGGCCTCTCCCTGTTCCACCCCAATTATTCTCTGAACCAGCATGATCTGAGAATGCAAAGAGAGGCTGCAAGCATTTCTTGCACTCAACATAGATGACAGCAAATGCGCCTTTCACTTCTGCACAGTGGCTTTTTGCTTCTGGCTTTCCTGTCTGCCAGTGACTGGAGCCTATAAGGAAAAATTGTGGAAAAATTCTGCCTGCTGCTGCCCTGTATATGAAACTGCAACTTCATGTGTACAAATGCCTTTTCTCACAAAGCTGAAATTCTAAATTTATGTGGATGCTGAATTAGGTCGCCAAAGATCCTCTGTGAAAGTGCAAAGTATGAGAGTTACTGACAAAATCTTATTGCAGAGGACAAAGGATTCATTTCTGTCCTTTATTCTTGTGTGAATGCACTGCATTGCATGGTTTTAAATATAAAAACGATAGGCTGCACCGCCCCTGTCACACTGAAACAAAGACCTGGATACAACTGCCTGACATCTTGGTCAAATGCACAGGAATCCTGCTGAGACTGCACAAATTTTGATGAGTCTGCAGTGTACACAAATGTCATGCATCCCTGACTTTTGGCAGGCCTGATCTTCTCTCTTAATGTTTTCAGTTGAGAACCAGTCATATCCTGTAGTGTCCTCTACTTACACATGCACACACTGATAAAGATGAGACATGACATTTGTGCAGGGGATTTCAACTGCAGATGAAAAATTCAATCATTTTTGGCAGGCCTTATCATTCTCATTTCTCAGAAGACTTGCAGGTGACCCATTAAACTTTCTTCAGCTCTACTCTAGGAAATAAACTGATCCAACGCTTCCCACTTTAGCCTGAGATTCTTAAATGCTTGCAGTGCTGATTTGTGGAGACACAGCTGCAGAGCTGTGTTTATTAAAGTTCAAATTAATGTCTTAATTGATTCACACATTCAAGATACTCTCTGTATAGGTCTGTATTCTCTCTTGAAGAAAGCTGATCATGTCTGTAATATCACCTTGATTCCCTGTTACCAAGTTGACTATGTGCCAAAGCACAATATGGCCACTGGAAAACTTTGCTTGCCTTCTCATTGCATCTCTGTGTTTGTCTTCTACAAAGAAAAAAATAAAGTGCTTCTTTCAGTGTAGCATCTCTAATCTCATATAGTACAATCAGGCTATTGCTGGTAAGGTTTAACTGTGGGGTTTTTTGGTTTTTTTTTTTTTTTTTGTGCTTGAGATTATAATTCCAAGCAGAACCTGACTTCCCTGTGGTTTATAATGTTCCAAAAGTCTTCTGTAAAATGCGAACATGACTGCCTTGTTTCAGTGTACTTCTTGAAACTCCTTCTGGTCTAAAATTCCAGTAGCACCTGACACATTTGGTAAGCTCTGAAAAGGGCAGAGATATGAAGAATGGGAAAAAGTAATCAAGTACTGTGCAAGCTAAAAATCTGTATTTAAGAGAGAAACTGAATCTATGTGACAAATGATACAAAAGAAATTCTAAATTGCTCACATGCTAAAGCAGCAAATCCAGGTAACTGAAATGTAAAACCTCACTGTAACTGGTAGGAATTGTGGGAAAGATTTGTGCAAAAGATCAATGACTCTGGGATTACTGAAATCTCAAATAATACACAAATGAACCAGTTCACTAATATAATCCCCTAGAAAATACATAAGGAGTGCTCATCTAGACAATTATAATGAAACACTTTGTAAATATTCAATTTAGTAAAGAACTGCTATAATAGTTAGGCATACATCCTGTGTTATGTCTGCTGAATACTTTCTGCAGATGCAGAGAAATTATTTTTTAATTTCAAAAAAGATTGCACCAAGCTGCTTTCACCAGTTTTCCAGGACTGCAGGATATCTCACATTTTCAGAAATAATTTTAATTTGAAAATAAATGTAAATTTTTTGGATGACACAAAATTAGTGGTATAGCAAGTAAAAACAAAGGTAAGCAGAGAACAGCCCTCAAATCACTTGGGTGAGCTGAACTCCTTCTAGAAACCTAAGTGGGTTTAGATGAACAAAATGAGGCAAAAGTGTCCTACAACGTTTGTAAAGGACCAAAATGAAATTTGAAGTGGGGCCAAGTGGATGAGTAACTCAATATAAATGTCAGTGATATAGTGACAGAACAGTAAAGGAGGATAATCCAAAGAGAGAAGTGGTTGCAGTACTGCTTCTACATGTAAAATAATGAGATCAGTGTCAAAATAATGAAATTCTACAGTCTACATTTTCAGGAGATTTTCAGGAATCGATAGAAGGATTTCTTAAAAAGGTCTTTGGTGATGGAAACAGCACATACTGATTATTATGTCATCACAGTGCCATTCAAAGGATCCTGTCACCTTTTACTCCCAAAGGACTTGGTACACCTGAGTAGTACCATGGTAGTGATAACAACCTAATGGTTCACTCACACACTGCTGACCTGAGGGGGATTTAAATGACACAGGAAAAGCAACACAGACAAGATCTTTTCATATCCTTACATTGTGAGTGGTGGCAGATGAAGAAAATTATAACCAAAATACAAACCATATATCTGTGAAGTTCAGATCACACAAAGGTGGGAAATTTAAGAGGTTTTAACCCATTAGGTCATCTCAATCTTAAAGCCTGAATATAATACAGGAGATAAAAAAAAATCTGAAAATAATGTATCTCCATTTAATATTTTGTTCTAATACCCTAGATGTTGTTGTCACTGTTGGCTGGTCTTGCACAATTTTTGTTTTCTCCTGTCTCTCATCCATGGTTTCCTCCTTACCCAGCATTCACACAACTACACTCCATTTTCACTGCTACAAGGTGAGACATCCACCATGAGGTAAGCCACTTGGCAAATCTCATGATATCTCTGAAGGCATTTCATTACTGCACATTACCACAGAGAAAATGTGCAACTCTGGGCAACCACAACAGAGTTATCATCATCCTTTGATCTCTTCCCATGAGTCAAAATTAACCAAACCCAGTGCAACTACAGAGTCTTCAAAGTATGTCTAAAGATTCACTAGACACTCAAAGGATTAATAATGCCAACTAACTAGGCAACAAAGAAATAACTTGTCTCTCACCATTCCTTCTCTCTGCCCACAAAGGATGTTTGGTATTGCTACAAAATGGTATTTGATGAGGTCAAAAAAGAAAAATTGGTACCTTCAAGCTGTTATTCGTGTATTCTCATGTTGGATTTATGTATCCTTCAGAAAATTTCCAAGGTGAACAGAATTGGTGAGAAAGCAGATGAGGTGGCATTATGGTCAGAAACAGTAGATTTGCTAAAGGAATACCTTCCTTTTATGTGGACTGATCAAATGAAGTTTTTGGGTTTTTATTCTTGGCTAATGACTCAAAAGCATGAGGAAGCAAAAAAATATTTTTCATTCAAAACACTTGCAAAGGAGTAAGAAGGAATTTACACAAATTTGAGGGGAATTCTTCATTTCTTCTCTGTGACTGCTCAGAATAAGGGATAATTTTTAAACATGTAAAATAACAAGCTGGTAATTAGCAGAATATTCAGTGTCTGGGACAGAAGGCAGAACCTGACAGTGAAGCAGTGGATGAGTAATGATACACAAAGGATTGCTCTAATTGATCAGAAAATTACACAGCGTAGCAAAGAAGAGAAGAAAGATGTTGAGGGAAAGTGAAAAAGGGCATGACACATGATTGTGTCATCAGTAAGTAAGCCTTGGTGTTTCAATGATTTCCATAAGGATTAAAATGTAACTTTTGAGTTACAAACCACAGTAGGAAACTTTCAGACACTGTAAGTTCCCTGGCATATTCTTGATGCTACCATGTACCACAGAATATGAACAATTCCTAGCATAAATACAGAATGAACTAAGACCCATTTACCCGATCTGTAAAAACAAGCTTGCTGTGTGGCCCATTCAGTAGAAGACACCCAGAAATACTAATAATTTATCCAGTTCTTTTTATTGATATTTACTTCCCCATATTACTCTTTTTTCCAATCTTAAACCATTTGCTGGTAAATTGATGGCACTCTTAAAATCTCATAAATCTACTAGGTGTTCCCCACTCTCCTTTTCTGAGAAAACACCACTTAGTCTCTCAAGTCAATAACCTAAGAATTATCATTGACTACATCCTCCCATGTCTTTACTGACAGGTTAGATCTAAATTCTGAGCATCATTTCCACGTAACATTTCTACAGCTTAGGCCCTTTTATCTACATAGCTAGCTAAAACTCCTCTAAAAAGACTGCTATGTCTCATGTCAGCACCTAAGAAACTTTCCCTCCTGGCCTTGTCCAGATTGACCTGCTCATATCTGTACAGTATATTATTGCCAGCATTTTATCTTTATCATTCATTTTGACTGGTTATCTTTTTTCAGTACCACATGGCTGACTTCCCTTCCTTGTCTTTCAAGGCCTTTCATGGACTAACTCAAGCATAGACACCCTGCTGACCCTTAAACCAGAGAGCTAGGAATCACAAGACACTCACCATATCCCTCTGAGATCTGAGTAGAGCAAGAACATTGTCCTAAAAAGATGACAGTAGCTCCCTAGAAGACTCCCAGTTCTGTCTGTGGTTTAGGGCTAAGTTGGTTATCTCATTACCTCAGTGCCAGCTTCAGAAACCCTTGCTGGCTTACTTTCTCCCACAGAGAGGACCTGAGAATATTCAGCAGTCTGTTCTACCCCAGCCCTGGTGACACAACATAGACTTAGAATGGACCCCATGCTTCAATTTCATGTAGTCAATTTGTTTTCCTATAGCAACTTCACACTCAAGAACAGAAAGTCATTGAAAATCATATAATGATACAGCTGGAGTATCATATAATCCTGCTATTACTACTTATCATATAAAAGTATTGTTTCTTTATGCTTCCCTCTCTGCATATAATTATCAGCTGTCTTTTATTTTAAATTTCCTCAACTATTTGGAATTTACATTTATTTTGTCCAATATCTGTGGTGGACCTGGGATAGAAGAGATGGCAGCTTCAGGAGAGAGTTTCCTCAATAATTTAAACACTCACTTATTGCTGGCTCTTTCACCAGGGTGTCATTTAAGCTTCAGAGTATTTCTTCCTGCAGAGTTCTACATGTATCTCTTATGATTGCACTGTATGAAGTGTATGGACACTGCCTCAATAAAAATGCTCCTACTTAAGTATTTGTGGTTCAGCATCACCTTGGTTCACACTTCTTTAAATTTTCAGATTCTTTCAGCTGCTGTTGCTTTCCTGTGTAATGCAGCTGTTACTTTCCTTCTAGTCTAAATCTTCCAAAATCAGTGTTGTAGCAATTGAAAATACCACAAGCAGCTGGCACAATGCTTGCTATTTTAAGAGTAGATACCTTCCCAAAGTGGATCTAAACCAGCACCTTCCTCAACTCCATGACAGGAAAAGCAGATTATCCTGGAACAAGTCAGGAAAATGAGCTGTGAATGTTGATGAGTGGTGTGCTATGATTCCTGGGATTTGTGCAGTTAGGTTGTTGAGCAACTGCATTTCTATCTCAGGGCAGAGGCTGGCAGCAGAGATCCCACCAAAGTGTCTGCATACAAAGGAGTGACCCCATTGCACAGAGAAGCCTGGAGCTGCACTATGCTATGGAAACATTGCAGGGAAGGGCTTAAATCTACTACATAGGGGTTTTCATGGCCTTTGCTCTCTTCAGTTTCCTTCTGTTGCCTTCAGCTTTTGTGCTTACCCTATGTCTCAGAGCAGACAGAAAATACTTTGCTAGCAAGCACTCAGCTTTCACGCTGGTGTTTACAGAGCATTTGTAACTTCCACAAGCCATTTCAGAAGTAGAAAGCTGCATACACACACAAAAAAACAAAACAAAACAAAACAAAAAACTAAAGAAGGAAATGGCTTTTCCCTACTATCCATTACTGCCTGCATGATAATAGCTTTATCCTGCCAGTGGCTGAGAATCTCCTGTAAGGAAGTGCGTTCCCTCATTATTTTAATGTAATTTGAGTGCACTCAGTGCCTTGCAAAGGCACTTGACACCTCACAGGAGCAGATGCTAAATGCTCAGTACATTAACCATCTGACTGTTACCCTCAACCTTTTTGATAATAGGGGTTATTTAAAATGCCACATACTGCTGCTCTTAATGTTAATAACCCTTCCCCTGACCTTTTCTAAGTAATATAAATAACTTGCTAATCATGACTTAGTAATCTGCAAATAACAATGCATGAGACAGACACTTATCTTGAACTTTTAATGTAAACAATAGTCTCTATCTGAGAAACTGACAGTTTGCTACAACCTAATTTGACAACCAAATAATATTCCACTTACAGTAATTTCACGACCATAAGGTGCACCAGACTATAAGGTGCACCCCCCAGGAGCCGGCACATTTCGCAACTTTGTAGATCACATAAGGCGCACCTTTTTTTTGCTGTGAAGATCTGTGTTGTGTGCAACAAAGTAACAAATTAGTAACGGAATCCCTGTCTGGCGAGGCGGGCTCGGGGCGGCCGCGGCTTGTGGCTGCCACGGTTTGGGGCAGCCATGGCTCACACCTCAGGGTTGCTGTGGTTCAGGATGGCTCGGGGCCACCTGCAGCTTGGGGCCGCCCACAGCTCGGGGTGGCACAGCGCTGGCTGCTCCCTCTCTCCCTGTGTGGCTCCTGCTGGCTGGGGGCTGCCCGCTCCCACCCCCCCTTGCAGCTCGGCGCTCCCGTGGCGCCGCCCCACCTCGCGGCTTGGCTCAAGGCTCACACATTTTTTCTGCAGCGAGGAGCTTTGCTGTGTGCAACAAGGTAACGAATTACTGGCAGGTACTCAGTTTGCAAACATTTTTCACAGATTGGTGTAGCCTTTAAACACAGCCCCAGTTGCCCTCCCCGTGCTGCGGGCCCTGGCATTCCGGCCCGCCCCCAGCACCAGCTGGCGCGGCTCACGGCTACCACCACACAGCCGCGGGTCCCGGCTTCCCCTGCCTGGGTGGCCTCAGATGCCACCCAGTGGGCCCAGGCACTCCCACCCAGTGCTGGCTAGCGCAGTTCGGCTTGCGGCTCGGCCACCATGGCTGCTGGTAGCTCCATCCCCCCCATGCCCGGGGCTGCTCGGCAGCTCCTCATTTCCCCCGCGCCCAGGCTGCACCCGCAGCCGCTTGGTGGCTCCTTGTCCTCCCTGTGCCTATGGTCGCTCAACAGCTCCTCGTTCTCTCTGCGTCTGGGCCGGCGCCGGCACCACTCGGCTTCTTCTTCCCCTGAGGCCAGGGCCGGTGGCAGCTCCCTCCCTCCCTCGTGGCTCCTGCCAGCCACGGCTGCTCGCTCCCGCCCCCCCCGCCACGACTCAGGGCTCCTGCAGCACCACCCGCCCATTGTGGCTCACACTTCCAGTTTGGCAAATTTCGCAACTTTGTAGATCATATAAGGTGCACCGGACTTTAAGGCGTACTTCTGGGTTTGGGGAAAATTCTAGTCAAAAGGGTGCACCTTATAGTCATGAAATTACTGCAATGCTTACTAAGTAGCTTCACAAAACTGTCCAGGTAGTTCTCCTGAGGTCTTCTGAGCCAATCAGAAATTTTTCACTACTAGACTCAGCTTTCTTTTTCATGGTAGACAGAAGAAGTACTGAGGGCACGCTAATAATGTATTTTCAAAAATATTTCCTTTTCCATACAGGAAACAGCTGACAGTGAAGATTTCTTTAAAGTTTGGTAAGTATTTGGAGACAGTGGTTTATTGGTATACAAAGCATCTATAAACACACTGCTGCGGTATTCAAGAGGGCAGTAAGAATGAAATAAACTCTAATTTTCCCAAATTAGAAGTAGCCAGACTCTGTTTGCCCTTAACTACACTTTTGCTTGGAAGGTAAGGTACAAAAAATGAGGAAAGTATTTATGTTGTTTAGTCCAGAAAATACCTTAGAAGCTTCTTCTATGTGGACTTTTATTTGGATGAGTATGAAAAGTAGTGACTCAGAAAAGCCACAAAAAGTAATGAGATTCTTTGACACTAATCAATGCATCAATATGCCAATAAACACATGAGGCTGTGGAAATTTACAGGAATTTGTGGACGTTAAAACATCTGAATACCTTCAGTGCATTGACCTACTGCGCCATCTAGCCTCGTCTGGAGGACATTATGCCCTGGAATCCACTGTCATGGAACAGTGTGTATCAATCAAGAAGTGTATTTAAATTCTGAGTACACAGCAGACTACTTCCCTGGGTAAAACACCCTAGTAGGACCGTGGTATTTTGCAGCTTGTGTTTCTCATCTCTAAAAACTTTATAGCTAAATCATAAAGTTACCCTTTGAGAAAAAGGTGTGATCTACAAACCTCTATACATACGTCATCAGAGAAAAACCATCATACTGCTAAGTGGCACAATACAACCTTGTGTATGATCTACACCCTATGCAAACACTCCCCATGTCACCAGAAAAGCCAACTGGCAGCAGTTCTTTTTCTCAGGGAAGCAGTGTGAAGAAAACAGAACTTTTTTTTCATGGTTTTGTATCGGATACAGATTTATCCATATCTGGCACAGTGTGTTTTGGATTCAGTATGAGAATCGTGTTGAAAACACACTAACATTTTGATGTCTGCCAATTTGTGCTTGCCCTAATTCAATTACTATTTTTTTGTGTCTCATGCTCTGCCAGTGAAGAGGCACACAAATAAAAGCTGGGAGGGAGCATGGCCAGAACAGGTGATAAGAGCAATATTCCACAACATAGAACACCATCCCCAGAATATAAACTGGGAAATTACCTTGAAGCAGGGCTGATCAGGGTGTAAAGACTGGGTCTGGCATTGCTCAACAGGGGGTCAGTAACTACTGTGCATCAATAGGTTTTCCTTGAGTTTTGTTTCTTCCCTTTTTTATTGACTATCAATCATGTATTTTACTGTTTACTTTTAAATTTATGTTTCAATTACTAAATTTTCCTTACCTTAACCTACAAGTTTTACTTTTGATTCTACCTCCCATTGCATCAGGGGTAGGGGAGCAGTGAGCGGGTAGGAGGCAGTGAGCAGCTGCGTGGCGCTTAGCTGCTGGCTCCAGTTACACCACCATGAAGTCCAGCAGAGGCTTGCTGATACCACTTTAGGGCTGGAATAGCTGTGCAAATGCCCACAACCCCCTGATGCATGGACAACACTCAAGAGCGTGCCCATGAGCAGCTCTAATGACATATTCTTTGGGCAGTTCCTGCCTCCTCCCTACCTAATGGTCATTATAGCCACAGTGCACCCAGCTCCTGCCACCCCACACTCAGGAGTGATTGCTTGGTGCTCTCAGTCCACTAATCCAGGACGTGCTTCCAATGCCTCCATAAGACAGACTTCTTTAGCCTGGCCTAAGTGCACTGTGCAACACAACACAAAACAACACAACACAACACTGGCCTTGCCACCAATTCTTTTACTCTGTGGTAGATAGGAAACACTGCACTACATTTCACCAAACCACTGAGCCTAAGCATCTAAGGAATCAAAGCTGCAATTTTCTTTAAATAATATAGCCAGGCTTCTATACATTCATTGTGCATTCACAATATATCATCTTCTATTGTGAATTTGTGATTAATTTCTAATTGATTAATTACTTATTCACTAAATACACAGTCAAGTTTAAACAATTAATAACATCATTCATGGTGTATAATTTAAATCTAGGCATCTCAGCTTATTAAAAATATAGTACATGACACAAATGTACTTAAAATTACAAGATTTCTGCTCTCCAATTTCTGCCCTCCAATTTCTTTACATTTCACAAATCTTACGCCAGATTCTACATTTTGGGGACAGGGGAAAAAGATAACTCATTCATTCTCAGTGGTGGGTTTTTGATTTTCTACTTTGGCACATCTACATCTCTAGTTACATCTAAGAAAGCCTACCTTGTCTTTTGGAATTTGATTCCACTTTCCACAGACATCCTACTGAACAAGACTTTCAGGAACAAGAATGTTGAATACAGCAATTCAAAGCCTATACATGGAACAAAACAAACTTTCTTTTTTTCCATTTGTATCACCAATAGGCTTACAAAGTCCTTTTCCAATTCATTTTATTGATTACTGTGAACTGACAAACAGGCATATAAAGGTAGCACAACCAGTTCAAGATGCTACTGTCAGTCATTTATTCCGTTGAAAAACTAAGCAGGATTAAAATTTTCTATGCCAGTTGTTTCTTGCAGGCCTGCTTGTTTTCTAAAACTTCAGTCTAAGTGACTTTGCAGTTTCTATTAGTCATATTTAATGGAAACCCAGAGACTTGTTTAGAGCTGTCCCATTATCTCCAATGCTTGACTGGAAATCCCCACGCTTATTTTAAATAACTAGCTAAGAAGCCTGACACAATCTAGTTGCAGCAGCCCATTCAAGCTACTAATTGAGATTTTTCCATGTGGTCTACAGTAAACATACCCTGAGACTGTGTGTAAAACAAATAGTTGCCTTATGAGTTAGAGTAGCATAGTATTAATTTGGGAAAGTGGAGCATCTATGGAAACAACCTTTTTTTTTTTTTTTTTTTGTA
>PYHW01009189.1:4457955-4472781 GCA_013186435.1 Turdus rufiventris | reverse complement strand
TCACTGCCCCCACCCTCAACAGATGGTGATAGAATAGATACCTTTTATCACACTCTGTATTGTAATGTGCGGCTTATAATCAGGTGCAATGGCAAGGCCCATAATTTTAGATCAGCTTGTTTATGTGAAATGAGATATTCCAAGAGATTTGCTACATGGTGCTTCAGGTGACACTCCACTTCCACAGTAAATTTTATGAATCACTGTGTTGTTCTGGTTGTTCTGGCTCCTTCCCTAGGCATTTGTTGGCAGTGAAGCTAATAGTGTTTATTTTTTGTTTTAATATATAAAATTGATACTCTGTCATGATTCAGAGAAATTTACCCCCAAGCCTTCCACCTTGCTTATTCAGTTTCAGACAGTAATTGTCATAAGTACTGCACTTCCTTAGGGCAGTATAAAACTGATGCCCATAGTTTTTCAACAGCAGCTGTGAAGCAGCAGATACACTTTAAGGGCCATGTCATTACCATAGCCAAAAAAGAAATCTTATTGCTGCATGTGAAACATTTTCACTTACTTCTCATTGACACTAAGGCTGTCAATTCTGCTTTCACATAATTTACACATTAATAATTTCCTGGTAATTCTAAATTAAGACTGCAGTAAAACTTTATAGAAGATGTGTTGCATGTATTTCTTTCTCCAAAACACTTGAAGATACCACAATCCTGGTTCTGGGACTATGTATTTGAACAGTGAAACTTGGTTTCTTCTCCAAGCTTATCTTATGCCTATACCAGTAGTTTCCTCTAGATGGAAAGCACATGGTTTTCATTTTTCTCTGACTTTTAGTACCCTTGAAAATGGAATCGGTTAAAAATATCCCAACAGAATTTTTTGGATGATTTGCCAAAAGAGAATCCTTTCTTCCAGCAGTTTTAAATAACTTTATACTAATGGTAAATACTTTATTTCCTCCATTTATTCTTTAATTATAGTCTGGACTTATATAAACAACAATATTGTGTCAGTGTCTGTATTTTCATAGTTAACAACTATGTTTATAAAGTTTTATTTGCTTCCTTTGATTGACCAGAGATTGTTATAACTGCTGCTTCTCTTGAGCTAACTACTGGAGAGAAACCTTTTCTGTTCTGGGCAGCCTCTTCAAATAATGGTTTTGCATTAATTCATTTAGTCTGCATTAAGTCAGAGATCAAAACTGAAACCAGAGTTTCTACTCTAATGATATGAAGGCTTGCTGGGGTTTGGGATTTTTTAGGATTTAGTCCTTCTTACCTTATGTCTAGTACATTATGTTGTTCCTCTTCATAAGATTATGAAGAGATAGATCTTTATTCCCTTAAAACAACTAGTAAATTGAAAGCATAAATAAATTCAACAGCATACAAAATATTATGGTGGGGAGCTATTGAGTAGATATGGAAACCTCATTTTAGCCTGCTGATTCCTTAAGAAGAATTATTTTGCCTTTTGTCATCATCAGCATAGGTCCTGATCACTTTTGGTTTTTTTCTTTCAGAACCACCTGGTATGGAACCTATTTTACCTCTAACCACTAGTTTTTCCAGATCCGCTTTGTAATTTAGCTAGACAGTAATATTTTTGTGCCCTTTTTGTGCTCCTAGAATCAGATGTGTTTCCAGTAACATACCTTAACGTTTCCAAGGATTTGGATCTTCAGAGGCTGCTGGTGGAATGGGATGTTGCCAAGCCTGCGCATGATGCTGAGCTGGCAATGTCTTTTGAGATACAAGTCCATCGAGCTCATGAAGCTACTACTGTGTGGACAGTAAGTGTACTTAGAAAAGAAGTGTACTAGTCATTTACAATGATGGAAGGTGTAGTGATGTCTCTTGGCAAAGTCTCTGTCCTGATAGTTTTCCTTAGCACCTAAAGCAGCAACATTTTCTGAAGAGGAGGTCACCCAAATAATAGGCTTAGGCCTGTTCTGAGTGTTTTTCTTTTCGTGACTTTGTATGGGAACAGTCTCCAAAGAAAATTTAAAACTTAGTAAAACTGAAAACTGCACTAGCTCATTTAGCATTCCTATTTGTCAGAAAGTACATAAAACAGACAAGGGCTTACTTTTCTGAAATCAGTGATCAATCAAATAAGATAGGCATTTTTAAAAATCACAGCATATGTTGATCACCCTAGCTGGTGGTGTTTAGTCTGTGATTTAGAAGGACCACATCTTCACTGCAAATGAGCTCTTATGCAATTCTGAAGATTTTTACCACTTTGATATGCTGGATAGGATTTTTAGCCCAATGTGTACATCTAACCCTGAAGTCAGTAACTGGGGCCATATTACTACAAAAAATTAAGTTCTGGGCTTTTTGAAGTGTCCTTCAACAAATTCTTATTAACTTGTTGGAAGGAAGTAAAAGTGTTTCAAATCCTGGGATGTAGTCTGTACTGTTATTCATAATACAGATGACAACTTACTTTGGATGTCACTACCATACAGGAATATACTTGTTTCTATGTTTTTTTGAAGTATGTGTACCAATGAAGAAACTCTGAGTCTGCTCAAACCAAAGCATGGACAGCCTATATAACTTCTAAAGCAGGTGGTCACATTCCTCAGGGCTATAACTGAGAAATTAATTTTGAACAGATGGCAGTTTTTCTCAGAGCAGTGGTAATGTGAAAGTGCAGGTGTTGCTGACAGAAAGCAGTACTGGAGAAAAGTTCTCTAATTGTCAGTGTGAGTCAGGGCTTTGGTACAAATCATATGAGCAGCACAGATCTATATGCTGAGAATCTGGAATGGTTGCTATAAGAAGTACTAAAATATGTAGAATTATATCATCTCATAGGTTGGAAACATTCTTTAAGATCATTGAGTCCAGCTGTTAACCCAGCACTACCAAGTCCACACTAAACCACATCTCTAAATGCTGAATCTGCACATCTTTTAAATCACTCCAGGGATGGTGACTCCACCACAGGGGTATGTAACCCAGAGCATTAGGATGCATTTGTAGGCAGCAGCTTTTGTAATAGCAGACCCAAATAACCTACTGAAAGTCTCTGGGAGCAAATCCATGTCATGAGAAGCAGGGTGTCACTCCCAAATAGGTCAGAACATCAGTCGCTCCACCACTCCTAGCAAAGATCCATAAGCAGTTGGTTAGCTGACTAGTTACGCAGTGTGAGATCACGTGTAGCTAGTGGAGTTTCAGACATTCATTTTCAAAAGTATTTTTCTCTTTTGAGTTTTCTCACTGCTTTTGATTGTATTTACAAATCTTCATGTTGCCGTGTTTTCAATACTTTGCCTTACTGCTTTTTGTTTGTAGGAGTTCCATAATGTCACACTTGATAAATTGGGAAAGCCTCTTCATTGGACATGGGATTCAGACATACCTTTGGAGTGTATGTCACATGCAGTGAGAATCAGGAGCAAGGCCGAAGTATCGAAAATCTGGAGTAACTGGAGTTTGTGGGAGACTGTCCCTGGTCAGCAAAACAAGATTTTGCAATATTGGAGTTTCTTTTCAAGTATAAAGCTAGTTTGCAATTCACCAGTGAATGTAATCATCGAGGACAGTTCAGGAGAAATATCATCACATCAAGAATCCATTTGCTCTCAGCACTAACCTGTTCCTTATATTTTGCCAGCAATAACAGCAGTGCTTCAGCCATTGCTGTAATTTACAGACTGACCTAAGCTAGTAGACCAGAAGTTTTAGACTTTTTTTTTTTTTTTTACTCACACATTAAAACAATGTAGATGGAGTAACATGGGATCTTGGTTAGGTACATCCCTGGTCCAGACTCAGGGAAAGGAGGGGAAGCACATAGCTAGGGGCTGCATGATCTCATGAATGTGTTGCTTTTGTCTGGGATTTGTAGCTTGAATTGCTGTAACAGAAACAGAGAGAAAGGAGCAAGTCAGCTCCTTATTTCACTTGGAATGAATGTCTTGTGAATTATATGAGAATAAGCAGGGAGTGAACCAATAATGTAATTAATGACATCACAAAATTAGTATTTTTTTGGATTATCATGTCTTATTAGAGCAGTTTGGTATCCAGAGAATCTTTTTAAAACAAAATATGTAACTAATTTAGAAAATGACTGTAGTGATTTTATAATAAAAAAACTCTTGTTTGGAGCAGCAAGGGCTTTTCAATATTGGAGGCATCGTATGTATAGAAGAGGCATCCCAGATGTTCATACTTGGATTGTGGCACTCATCTCTCTCTTGTTATATAATGCAAGACTCTCAATCTTGGGGATTTTATTTTTTTCAGTTGCAAGTGGATGGGGCTCAAAAATACTAATGCTTGGTCACAAACTGATTCCACATTACAGACCTGATTTAGAGCTCTCTGAAAGACAGTAACTCTTAATGTCATCAGATTTTTGATCAGATCCTTGAGGTAAAATCTACCTGTGCAATATATGTAAAAAACTGTGATCATACTTAAATTCCACTAACTTTTCCATCCAAAGCAGTCCAACATAGAAAGCTATGGGAGTATCATTCCAAGTTGATTGTCTCACTGATCTGATTCAGTCAATGTTGACTTCTCTTAACTGAGCTCTACATGAGCATAAGACCATGATGTTTTTGTAGCTCTCTGCTCCAAGTCTTCAAGACCAGGCATTTTGGATATAAGCAACAGCCTGTATGTAGGAGCAGGAGGTGGTATTCTTTTATAAAAGCAGTTCTTGACAGAGCATTTGTTTACTCTAAGTGAAAGGCAGTAAAACAAATTTAGGTGGTTTGTTGGACTACATTACATGTTTATGAGTTTAAGAGAAAGGTAACATTACATGTGAAATTCATCTCTGTATTGGGAAGATTACAAAATAAAAGTCTATTAATGGATAATATAGTATTAGCAATTTCTTGTGTAAGTGCTTTGTTTTATGTTCTGGCTGAAGACTGCGTCCTTGAGCAGATTTTAAAATGTTTTTGGTTTTTTTAAATTTACAGGTCTGGATACTTCGAATAGAAGTGAGCCACAAATCTTTCCAAAAGAAAAATTTTTAGCAGAAGGCTCTGACATCACTCTTTGCTGCGTAGGAGGGAAAGGTCAAACCATTAAGGATTTCTCTGTATACCCAACTGTTGATGTTTTCAAACACTCAAACAGTCAAGTCAGACTTCTCACCGTGGAAAATCTGTCTCATGACATAGGGACTAACATTCATTTCTACTGTCGTGCTGAAGATGGGCGGGCACATCAGGCAGCTTTCTTTGTGGGTAGTAAGTGAACATATTGTTAGAGTTTTATTTTCTTCTTGTTATTAACTCAAGAATAACTGTAGAAAAAACAGATGGGAGAAAAAGCTTGCTGTAAGTTGTCATGATCTTGTCATGTCTGGCTGAACTCTGTCCTGAGACTTGAGATCTCTACAATTATATCGAGAAATCAGGAAAGAATAGCATTAAATTAATTGACCCTGTGGCAAGTGGTCGATTCATTAATATATTCACACTTTTAGGAGTTGAGCTTCATTGTCTGTGTGCATGTGGTAAACACTCAGTCTCCTTTACGAAGGCTAATAGCAATTTTTAAAGATAGAAAAGAATACAGATTGAATAAATGAATGGATGAGTATAAAAAAAAGATAATAGAGTACAAAAGTGTTTGATTGCTATTGACTCATGGCATTATCCTCACTATCTCTGCAGAGCAGTCATTGAATAAGTGTAATTTCAGTAATAACATCTATAGTAAACCAGACTTCATACTTATCCATTATTTCTAGCTTGTTAATGTATTAAAAAGATTGATGAGTTTTGCCTTGACTGCCATGGTGTTGGCTTTTTTTGGTTATTTTATCTGACAAGAACCACCTGATACACCTAAAGACTTTTCCTGCTACACTCAAGACATGAAAAGAGTAAAATGTACTTGGAGAGAAGGAGAGACCTATCTCTACGGACAGAATTCACCACAATACACCTTGTCTAAAACGTAAGTCCTATTGTCATACTAACTCTGATCTGTGCTGTACCTGACTTCCTTCTTTCTCTTAGAATCTGTGAAAATATGTGCAATTAGCTGCTTGCCTTTTTCCACCTCACTGATCACTTATTTAACAAAGCTTGAGCAGTGCCGAACTGCTCTAAATCAGACTAGCTATTACAAAGTTAACAGTCCTTTAGATCAAGTTCTGCCTGATAAAGCTTATTCTAAGCATTCTTTTGGGTTAATATGTATGAATATTGTTCAGTAGGTATGAAGACACCCTGAAATCAGGATGTAGATAACTTAAAAGTATAACATAATTATAGGGTAGCTCACACAACATATAACTAGAATCTGATCAGCTCGTAGGCTGAGTATGAGTGTGCTCATGGTCCACTGACACTAATACTGACTCAAATTTAGCGCTCTCTCTGATTAACCTCCCTAGTTATTTTTCATTAGGATTTTAGAGCTTTGCATGCTTTTCTTGCATATTTGCTTTCTCAAATGTCTACAATCCTATCTCAAATGTCCTTGTGCTTATAATTTCTGTAGTTACAGCTAGCCTCTCTGCTTTCTCATATCGCTTTCTTAGCAGTCTGGCTCAAGCCTACACAGCTGTGGCATATCAGACATGGCCCTTTCATGAGGAGAGGGGCTTTACAGCAAGGCCTGCAGAGAAAGGGAGACTCATGAAACAGGACAGATACCTCATAATTACAGCAAACTTTCCTTGAAAAATCTCAGCAGAAAATAGGGCAGCACTTCACATACCTTCCTGGTCTCTGCATCACTCCCTTCTATTACAATACTGTGATGATGACTTAATAAGGGAAGGTTAGAAAATGCACTTCAAGATTACAACTTCATTTAAAAGCTCAGTGGTGAATGTGAATTATTTGAGTCTTGGCAAATAAGTCTCTGGTTTAGACTATCCATAAGGAAATTTCTAAAATTATAAGCTGTGTCTTAAAAAGACCAACCTGAATTTCAAAGGAAACTTATTTTGAGAGTATTTCCCTTAAGGCTAAGGGAAAGAAATGGATAGCTTCTTAAATAAGGCCCTTTATTTTTTATGATGCTGTATTCTAGTTGGACATTAGAAACTTCCAAGATCTATGTTGATTGTATATTATGGAAAACATCTTTCTCTCTCTTTGCCCCGCCTCCTACCTCTCTCTTTCTTTGATAGGTCATCCCCGAAAAGCACGTTGTGCAAAGCAGTGTGCAAAGCAGTGTGCAAAGCAAGTTGTCCTAAGCAGTGCTCATGCTCTTGGGATATAGGCCAACAGCGGATCTGGAATGTCACAGTGACTGTGGAAAACCCACTGGGAAAGAAAACTGCCACAGATGTTTTTGATGTAAATCACAGAAGTAAGGGTTTTTTCTATGTCTTTGTTTAGTGCTTTTTGTTGCTCCTTCTGAGCTTGATACTGCTCTATCATGGTTTAAAGTATGGAAGTCCTCAATTTTTGTCTTCACAGTTTAGTTACTTACCAATCCCTGTGCTATAGTTACCTGCTCTCGCTTCAGTTTCAGCTTTGAAAAGTTGTCTTAACAGTAGAAAATAGCTTTACTCCAAAGGTCAAATTTGGTTATTGGAATGGCCCCTTAATGTTTCAAAATCTGCTGCTTTGCTGAAGCTGGTTAACAGAAGAGAAAGCAAGGATATAAAATGAGGCGTTTAAACAAAATATCTGTGTGGGTTACTTGGGAATTGGTATGAGATGTGATACGCGTGTAAGTGCTATTGCTGGGAAACAAGTGGTGGTGCAAACCTGCTCTTGGTCCTACTATGGGACAGTAACCTCCACAGTGCTACTGTAAGGGAGGAAGAGTAGTTAATTGTGAGAAAAGCCAGGTTATTCTCTGAGGAGTATCTAATGGCTATTGTTACTTGTTCCCTAGTAGTTGTGTCCCTTATCTCAGTGTGCCTGGGGTCTTGTAAGTTCCTTTCTACTCCTGTCTGAAACTGGGTATTTCTTCAGTCTCCAGCTGTATTTCCAGTTGAGTCCTCTTCAGTGTTCCCCAGGTCCTTACCTGTGGCTGCCTTACCTGTTTGAAAAAGCAGGAGGTAACCTGTGCTTTGTGCAGCTTGGGAGCTGACAGAACAGTGGCCTAGGAGGATTTTGGTGTAACTGCTGCATCCTGGCACTGCTTCCTTCCTCAGAGGCTTTGCTGGCAGATTTTCTAGCCACACTTTTTTATATGTTAAATGCCTCTCTTAGATTTCTCTCAGAGAGGCATGAGAATTCTAAAATTTGATTGTCTGGTTGATTTGAGGTGGAAAACACAGATCAAGAAAGTGGAGGAGTAAACTGACAGGTTGTAGGGAGACAACACAATGTCATAAACTCATTTTTCATGGGAAGTCAGGCTAGGATAGGTTACATTCAATGTGATGAGTATATATTAAAATTTTACTTATATATATACTATATTTACTTAGAATTTATATTATATTATATTAACTTATATTAACTTATATTATATTTACTTACATTTTATATTTACTTATATATGTATAATATAATCCAAATTATTTTTCCTGTTCTAGTGATAGTTGCAAATTAAAGAAATTACGTATAGAATGTGCGATGAGTTAAGCTTTTACATGGTGTTTCCTGTAAAATCCTTCATCTTTTCCTCTGCTCCTGCAAATATTTACATTAGAATTTTCCTTACTTAAAGCGTGACAATAAGTAACGAAAAATGTAAATCCATTGTTTCCAATTCTGCATGTGGTATTTTGGACCTTCTATATCAAAACCAAACTCTTTTGGATATGAAGGTCCTCAAATTTTATTTCATGGAGTAATGTAATTCAGTCATGTAATTAATGAAGTTTTAGGATAATGGCTAAGGGTGTAAGCATCACTTGCATTACCATGCCCTCACATTGCATTGCACTCTTCACTATTATACTGATAATATGGGAGAGCTTGAGATTTCCTTAACTTGCTGAATACTCTTACATAGCAGTAAAGGATCTTCAAAAATCTTTTGGAAGAAGTAGCATTGACACTGTTACCGGAGGGTAACTATTGACAGGAGTCAGTGTTAGAGTTGCGAATAAAATTTCTGTCAAAGAGGCCCAGTTCTGGGACGTAGAAATGTGTCAAATGTTACCATCAGGAGCTTCTGCCAGGCCTGAATTAGATAATTTTAATGGTTTGCAATAAATGTGTCGCTTCCTTTTGTCCATGATGTTTTAAAACATTTCTAAGTCAGCACAAAGGGTTTTTTTAAACCTTGTGTAACATTTACTTACATTTACATTCTGAAATGAAGTTTTATCATTTATATGTGTTTCTTCTAGATTAGGAGAAAAATCTGTAATTTTTTAATTTATTTTACTACTCAGCTAAAATATTTTAACATACTATTGCATGTATTTTATGTTTTACAAAAGCTAACTAAGATTTTCCATTGGCAGTGTATCCCACTGCACCTGTCCACGTTTGGCAAGATTGCACAGATGGAGAAATTACATTACATTGGAATTATGAAAACAACGAAATTGAACTCTTTTGTCAGGCTGAAGTGATCCAACCTGATGGCAAAGTAGAACTGGTATGAAACCTGAATTTCCTAAACAAAAACATAGTGAGGGTCATTCTGATGTGACTAAAAAATAATTCCCCAGCAATACAAATACACTGTAAATCTTATGAGCATGTTGGTGTGTCTGTTTTCTGCATTTGTTTGCTTCCCAAGCTCTACATTGATTATGTGGTCCATTTGAGTAGATTCCTTATCTTGTTCCCTCTCTTCCACAAATGGTGAGATTGATGGACTCTTTGCCTGTTTACTGTCACTTCTGTAGCTCTTTTCTTAGAAGGCAGCTTCCCTCTAGTACATTAAAAAGGCACAGTGAAGATCACAGTCAAGCTGCATTCTGTCTTGAATATAGCTTAAGAGCTGTCACATCTAGTGACCAGTGCAGTTGGCCATTGCAGGAGACAGTTTTGAGGAGAGGCTTAAAAGCATGCTGGCTTTTTTGACTCTTACCAGAATACTCTTACTCTCACTCTGTCTCTTAGGAGAGACTGGGATAAAGGCTGGGAGAAAAACAATGGAAAGCTGTAGATTGCTCTATATAGACCTGGAACATGCTAATTTTATATGGGTAATAGCCCATGACTCTGTGAGGCAAGATCTCAGTAAATTTCCTCCTGGATGTAAAAAGTACTCATGCGGAGGGTTCTGAGTGACTCAGACAATTACACAGAGGTGGCTTCCAGCCCTCTTTTTGGATCTCTCACTGTTATGATCTACTTGCTTTTTTTGATAGTTGTTCCATGACTGTCTTTCCCAAGTGAAGCCTAATTGGCCCTTGCTGGGTCTAGAGGAAGAGCTATTTTCCCAGAGAACACCTTGCTGAGAATGCTGTTCTGAGCTGAGCCTGCTGTGTCTTTGTGTTTTGCAGCACAACAGCTCCATGGCGGGCTCAAAGTGTGTCACAGTGCGTGGGCTGCAACCCGACACAGAGTACACGGCCAGGGTGCGCTGCGGGGCGGCCAAGCACTTCTGGAGGTGGAGTGAGTGGAGCCAAGCCCTCACCACCAGAACTAAGGAAAGAAGTATGTCCAATCCATTGAGAAGCACAGTTTGAGGGGTGTTGTTTGCGCGCCACCACTCTTTGCTGCTTGTTGTTACTCTTCTGCTGTGTAGCAAAAGCAGAGGAGGCCTGTTGCATGCATAAAAGAATCATGCTAAGCAAACTTCAAGAAGATGACTTGTTAAATAATTCTTATCCTACCTGATAGTCTCAGACTCCCTGCAGTGCAGGCAGTGGGAAATCCAGTTGACTGGGAAGATGGACAGACTGAGTTACAGTGCCCTTTGAGGCCTGGAGGAATGGCACAGATTTGGGAACAAGAGTCTGGTGTCTGCAAGAAAGATTTTCTAGGGAAATTTTTCTGACTTCAATTCAGAAAAAGGAATAAAGGGAAAATTATGTTAAGGGATAATGTTTGGGCAAGACCTGGGAGAGATGGGAAAAATGAGGTGGTGTGAGTGAACTTCTTCAAATGGGAGGAAGCAGTTCAACTGCCTATCCTTTCCACACCCAGAACAGTCTCATTTTCTTGTCTTGCTATATTTGTTGCAGCTCCATCAGGGAAACTGGACATATGGAGAGAAATTACACCAGTTCTGGGGGGACGAAATGTGACCTTGTTCTGGAAGGTGAGAACATCTCTACAGAAATAGAAATAGAAACAAAGTCCTTCAAAAAGGGGATGGAAATTTCTCTTATGATTTTTCTGCAGCTGATAGCAATTCAATGTGAAAATTTCTTATACAAACCTAAAACAGATTGCATATAAAATATCTCAGAACACATGTAGCTATGGTGGTGTGCTGTCCTGGAATTTCAGACATACAATTCTGTTTTTCCAAGTATTAGTACAAGACCGATCCCATTAACAAGATTCCTGCATTTCCATTTCCACTAGTATGTGTATGAATGTATGAAAACAAGTGTTTATATTCTTACAGAAATAACATATCCTGTTAGTTATTTAAAATTCTAAATGATCTTCTCATGTTTTTTCAGCAAAATTTACTATTGTTACTGTTCTCTTTCTCCATAACTTTTTTTCTTAGCAAACACCAAGTTTTCAAGCAAATGGAAAAATTGTTTCATATGAAGTAACTTGGGAAAAAATAGAAGATGGCTCCAAGCCTCAAAGCATCTCCTTTTCTTCAGTCTACAGTAGCACAAGGATTTTCATTGATAACCATTCCTACAGAATCAGTATCATGGCAAAGAACAATGTTAATTTTTCACTTCCTTCAGTTTTGATCATCTCTAGAGCTACAGATAACAGTAGGAGTACTTTCAGTTATAATTACATGATTAGAGTTTTGTTTCTACCTGTTTTGAGTGAAGTCATAATTTATCATCTTGAGCAACAAATTAACCTTATCTCTTAAATCACACTACTGCTTTCTGGAAATTATGACTGTATTTTCTCCTACAGAGTGGCAGCTGTATGTTTATTAAATTTAAGTGCAGAGAGTGCCTCCACAGAGCAAAAGACATTTTTTTGCCTAAAACTAGAGCCTCACACCTGCGGTAGGTGCCTTGATGGTGCAGCCAGTATCAGTGTGTTTAGCCTCTTGTGACTCTCTGCCTCTAGGTTTCTGCAGCTGATTTTTTTGGTGAATATGTAGTAACAATTGCTGGATGGTTTCTGAGCTGTCAGCTTTCAGCATGAAAGATCCCATATGTCATTTAGTGAAGCAATACAACTCTTTTTTTGTTGTTCTTTTATTGTTGCTTTCAAGTGGTTAGTATAGGAACTGTATTGATCTTCATTTATGAGTCTGAAGTGTCACGCAGGACAATAATATGAGATTCTGTTTTGTTCATTCCTAGGCACTGAAGAGCTTAAGGAAGGACAGGTTAATGGTACTGATGATGGCATTTTTATCTCCTGGGAGCCCAGAAGTATATATGACAGTTATATTATTGATTGGTGTAACTTTCCCAGACTGCAGCCTTGTGATTTGCAGTGGAAGAGATTTGGACCCAACACTTCCAGTGCTGTGATCAGCTCAGGTAAGAACCAAACAAATATTCTTTCTGATTGTTCAGCAGTTCTTCAAGCTGTGGAAATTAACTGAATTTAGGACACACATCCTTTTTTGAATATTGAATTCTGTGCTGTGCCACTGTAATTCTTCAAAGGCATGTGACATCATGTTTTTCATACCAAATTAATTAGACACCACAAATGAAGCCTTGGAAGGCAGCATACTATATTAGACAAGTCAACAACTATTTTAGACAAAACCTCTTCTGAGTGGCTTATACAAGCATCTTGAAGGAGGATGGTGAGGTTAATGAAGGAGTTAAAATAATTTAGCAAGAGAGATGCAGAAGGCATCTCTATCCTATCTATAGCATGGATCAGAAGTTTAGACTCAAGCAATTTAAACTCATGGTGTAGTGAGAGGTTTGGTGGTGTCAGTGTGCCATAAATTATGTGTCTCAGCACCAGTCCTTGCTTAGGATCAGTTGCATGGTTTTTATCCAGTTGTGGCCAGTAGACCTAAGTCCTTTCTGTCTGTATGCAAGTTGCTGTGATATGCTTCCACAACTGCAAGAATTTAGTTTTCCTAGAGTCTCTGAAGTTGAGAGCTCACTTTGGAATGAAACTTGTTTGAACAAAATTTGATTGATCACAAATTTGCAAGAAAGAAACTGCACCTCAGTTCAAACAAATGAAATGAAGGGGGCTGTGGTAACACATGGGAAGAGTATTGTCTAATTCTGAATTGTCAAATTCAAAGTGGTTTCTACTTTGCTTAATGTGAATGGGAGTGGATGTCAGTGAGGTGTCAGAAAAACAAGGAATCCTGATGCCTGGATATGAGTCTGCATCAAATATTCCAAAACACAACCTTTGCCTGTGCCAGAAATATAAATTAAATTGTCTTTCATTTTGGTGCGTTTTGAGTTTATTGTTCAGTCACCTTGAATACTATATGGCAAAAAAAAAAAAGTATAAATCTCTCCTGATTCTCTCTTTCAGACAAAATGTGTTTAATTCACATAATGCACACCAAGTATTAGCTTGCCCTCTGTCTCCTTCAGTTGCTTTAATAGCACTGATTTACCAAAATATGAGTATTTGTCTAACACCGATACTCAACTGTGACGGACAAAAGACTCTCTAACAATTTAAAGTTAGAAAGTGAATGTTTATTCAGCGTGGGGCAGCAGCGTGGGGTAGCCCCCTAATACACACTGCAAAATTACAGTTGGTCACAGAGTCTATTTATTGACAAAAGGTTCAAACAAGTACATCTTCATAATACCAGCCCCTCCCATCCCCTGCTTCCTATGGTAATTAGCTTGAATAGCTGTTAAGCATGTGTGGTTGGCTTCTTGAATTAAGTCTGGGGTCATTTTTGTGTGGAGGGGTCTTAGAAGGAGGAAGTAATGCGAGTCTTCCTTGCCCTGACCTTTTCTATTAATGACAATACAAATGGCTTTTGGGGCAACTCCAGTTTTGCAAAGAATGAGTTTCTGGTTGCAAGTGTTTGTGCTCTTTGGACCTAACTACTAGTTTCATCCTTTCCCGTTGCAAGCACAGCTGAGCAAACATAAATTGACAGGCAATCGATTATTTAAGTTTCAGGTAACTATCTCAAGCCCAGTTTCTTTTAACTTTTAACTGAAATCCTAATTTCTCTACGATTAGTGTTTCAGCACAATAACACTCAGAAGATGTCTAACAGGTTATTGACCTCTGTAGGAAGCAATTAAATAAAAGTAACACCGAAAGACAAACCATAACCTATTTTTGTTCAACTGTTTTCTAGCTGCTTTTGTTCCGGGGGTGAGATACAAATTCTGCATCTATGGATCTGTTGCTAATAGAGCTTCCTTACTGGAAAAAAAGATTGGTTATCTCAGGGAACTGCGTAAGTTGGAAACATATTTGGGCCTTGTACATTTGCTAAATTGATCTGTCAAACAGAATAATTGCCTCTTCCTACAGCTAGATAAAATTTGATTTTTTGTGTTCTTTCTGTATCTTCAGTGAGGCATTTAAACATTCTATATCAACATATAGGCCGTACATGGAGGATGTTTGGCTAGTGCAGTGACCAGGTAGAGCCCGTGTTTATGAGGAGAGCTAAACAAAGCTGTGATTATTGGCTATTGCTTTGTGTATTATGTGGATGCCTGAAGGCTCTGTGAAGCTGATGGTTTTTCTAGAGAACTTTGGCTTTGTTCAGCTTCTCGTGTTTGCAAGAAAGATATAAACACCACATGTGAGTGTGGATTTTTCAAATGATAAGAGAAAACACTCCTGAAGAATACAGTAATTTCACGACTATAAGGCGCACCCTTTTGACTAAAATTTTTTCCCGAACCCGGAAGTGCGCCTTATAGACGGGTGCGCCT
>PYHW01009189.1:4378894-4450871 GCA_013186435.1 Turdus rufiventris | reverse complement strand
GATCTACATGTTGTGAATTTTGCTGGCTGCCGGCAGGTGCGCCTTATAGTCCGGTGCGCCTTATGGTCGTGAAATTACTGTAATTTTAAAATTTACTTCTTGACAACTTTTGTGTTGACTACATTTAATCATTAACAAATTAACGCAGTTTAGTATTATTATTTAGTGGAAAACTCTCCCTTTGACATTCATATGACTCTGCAATAACCAGCTTATATTGCAGTTTGTTACTGCAAAAAGAAAATGCACAACTGGAGAATAAAGGAAATCTTTTGATCAGCAGGTGATTCCTCCACTGTTGCTGTTCAAACCCCTGCACTGTCTGAACTCAACAGCCCAGAGGATACTGGACTTCCTGCAGCCTGTGAGCTGTGTCTGTCCCAGTTCCCTTGGGAGGACACTGCAGGGTCATGCACTTGCTGGCCCTGGGAGGATTCAGGGGGTTCTGCCAAGCACTGCCAGGCCTGGCTGGGAGAACAGGATTGGCAAAAGATTCAGCTTCTTCTGTAGCCCCTTCGAACTGGGAGCTGCTGCTTCTGTGCTGCATGCAGGGGGCTCCAAAGCCTTTGCCCTGGCACTTGTGTGGCTGGTGGTTGAGGAGTGAAGTACACATAACAGCCACTGTCTTCCAGTTGCTTCTACCTCAAACTAAAACCAGAACAAATAAAAAACATGGCAAAGGCTTTAGAGTAGGGGGATGTGGTTCATTCCTCAAATATAATCATTGTGAGTTCACTTAAAAGAGAAATCTCTAAATAAATAGTTTGATAAATTTCACGTAAAATATAGCTTCCATTGAACATCCTCTACGTAGGTTTTCCTTCGAATTCATTTATTTGAAAGTGCAGGCTAAAAAAACCTGAGGAATATTAGAATTCCTTAGAGTAATCACTCTCCTTTCTGTATTCTGGGCTTTTTTTATTGAGTAATTTTTTTGCTTAATACTTCCCTTGTAGATTGATTCTGAGAAAGTGCTGAAGATCAGTGACTGCCTTCCTGATGCGCTAGCCATGGACAGTGATGCTGAAGCTCAGAAATTGCATCCTGTTACCTGGAGCTCATTATCATCAACACCAACTGAAGATAAGATTGAAGGTCACAATTCTTTCTGGATTTACCCTAGTGAAAAAGTAGTGAGAGACGTTCCACCCACACCTACATCTCAAACTCATACTTGTTTTGAGAATTTTGCTTATTCTTCTACACTTGAGGCTGAATCTGATCTCTACCGTATACCAGAGACACTGGAAGCAGGCAAGACAAATCATGCAGTGATGCTGTACCAGCCACAATGCTATTTAGATATTTTTCATGAGGATGCAGCCTCAACCACCAGAGAAATAGCTGAGAGAAAGAACAATCTGAGGTACATCTCACAAACAGATGTGCGCTGCCTGGGTGAGAGGCTTTGATGTTCTACCCTCCGGTGGGTCCATCCAGTGTTTGGCTACACACTATAAATGAGAATTTCTAAAACCACAACTTGTTTTGATTAGGGTTCTCACAAGCCCAGCTGCCTGACTGCCATTAATATGGCAAAGCTGTTGTTCCTGGACTAGTTTTGAGTACTGATGTACACAGGAATTACATGTGTTATGGTTCTACTACAACTTAAGGGCATTAGATGATGTTTATAGGCTGTTTTGTGGCTTGTATTATGCAAGAAGTTACATCACAGCAATCTGTCACAGGCTGATGCAGAGAACTGCTTTATTTTGCAGAGATTAAAACTATTCATAAAGTAGAGGAGCAAATGAAACAAGGGGGAAGATTGTGCTGCTCAACAAGTGTATTTCTCTTGCAGTGTTCTGTGTACTCTGGCTACCCCAGCCAATGGGTACTGTGCTACTGGGCATGGAGCATTATCCAGCCCAGTCATTTTGGAGGCTGGCTTGTATCTTCTCTCTCAAATGATGTAAGGAATCATCATAGAAATGTTACCTGCACACAGTGCAGCTCATTCCTATAAGATTCAAAGGAACTTTTACATCCCCAGGAGTGCTGCCCAGACCGCCCAAATCCAGTGATCATCCTGTTTTTATTTCACTTGTGTCCCAACTACACTTGATGTGTTAAAGAGCACAGAAAACAGGTTTTTATAGCAAAGACTCTGCTTCCATTTCTTGTAACTGGGGCTCCTCACACTTTTGCCTTCTCTGCCTAAAGACTCTTTAAAATCATCTTAACTATACATTGAAGAGATGCAGGGAGTTAGGTGGAAAGGAGTTAATTTTCCACAAGGGCAGAGGTGGTACCACATAGCATGGTCTCTCTGCTTGTGCACATGAACTGAACTTTTGTCATTGACTCCTGTATTCCATAGCAAGCCCCAATCTGCCAACCAACCAACCTGCCAACCAACAGACAGGCTGGTCATAATTACAGGTGTATGAATCACATTTGTGAAGAACATCATATTCAGGCTGCATACATCTAGCTCTCTCAATACTAGTTTTGCATGTGTTACAAAAACAAAACAAAAAAAATAACACTCAGTAACACTGAGTAACATTCAGAATCCCTACAGTAGGCCATGGTGCATTTAGCCTTTCATTTTGATTTCAGGAAGCGGTACATTTGTAATGAAGCAATACAGTTGGAATTGTAGCTGAAAGGCTCATCAAATTTACCTCCGTGCACAAGGAACCCTTTGGTTTTGGAATCTGTCACAAAGAGATGGTTTCAACTTAGGAGTACAGCAGAAGTGATTCTCAAAGGTGAAACTAAGGAAGGGTATCTGACAATTTGATGTTTGGTAATATGCAATTATTTGTCTTCCCTGTGTTTCACCAGCTAATCACACTCCTAGAAACCAAGCAGCTGCAGACAAAGTGAGCTCTGATACTGAACAACATCTAGTTTTTATACTGTTGCTTACAGATACTGTTATGTCACAAGCTGTGTTGCAACAGGAAAACCAGTGAGACCTTGACAGCCTGTGGGCTGAGACAAGCACTGACTGCAAACAAAGGGAGAAGTCTTTAGCCTGGAAAAAGGGAGGTACAAAGATACAGATACAGAGATGGGCAGATGTGGTTGGAGGTGTTCAGTCCACATCCTTGTGCTGTGCACAGGTGCAGGTGGCTCACAGACTTGAGAAGCAGAGGAGAGTTTGTTTGGTCCTTCCTTTCAGCCTCCAGCCAACCAAGTAAGGAAGCACAGCTGGGCACCTTCTGCTGCAGGGCAAGAGAACAGGAAGGGTAAGTGTAAGGTTAGAACCTCCAGAGTTCTCGACACACTACTTCGTGTCAGGTTATCTTAAATGAGCAAGCAGTTAATAGTTGCTAAAAGGCTGTTTATTACAAAAGCATTTAAGTCTCAAAAGCAAAATCACAGACGTTACAGTCCATGCTAAGTTTCAGTCCCAAAAAGAAGTAGAAGCTGCTCTTGTTGCTCTTGGGAAGCTGATGTTGCTGCAGCAGCTCCTATCTTCTTCTTAGGTGTTAATGGCAGCAAGCAAAGCAAAGCAAAATAGAAAAGCAATAGCAAAAGCAGTGGCAAAAAGCAATGGCAACAAGCACAAGCTCTCCCCAGTACATACTCTTATATAGGATTTTTCTAACAAGCTAGGATACAAACTTGGATCACTACTTCTTAACCTATTAGAATTCTAATTTCTTAACACAGTAGAATATGTATAAACTACGTGTACGATCTGTCTTGTTCTATCTGAAAAATGTAAGCAATATTTTTACTAGAGCTCTATTATGTTTAAGCACTAAGACCACATTCCTGGAGCCTGCACTGAAAACATTAGCAAGTTTTTTAACCTTCATTAGAACTCACACTTCTACTCAAGCTTCTGAACCTTTCACTCACTAAAGGCACTGAAGCTCATTCTAAAACTTACTTACTGACTCACTGACTTATGCTAGAACTTAATCTTACATCTCTACTTTATGTGCAAGTATCTTAATGTACTTCAATCAATCCAAAGGCTTTAATTCAGTCCCTGCACTCTGATCTCCCTCTGAAAAATTCAGAGAGACCTGGCTCAGTGACTCCAAGAGTAAGGGAGAAGGCTGATACTATTTAACGGATACATCCCAGGGAAACTTTCTCCCTTTATCTTAGCCTCTGCTTTGAGTAACAATACATGTGAAAGCTTGATATCACAGTATCTTTATAGCTTAGAACACTGGCTTCTCCAGAGTGCTTCATCACATTGTATGCACTTGTATAGCTTAAAAGCTTTACTGCTGGAAAAAAGGCCAATAAATGTAAATGCTTTGTCACAACTAATACAAAATTTCTGAGCTCTACATTTCAGAAAAAGATTTATTTATTCTAAAATGCTGAAAAGGTATCCTAAATCAAGAGTTATGTACTAAGGAATTCAGATAAAGATGTCAGTCAAAGAAATCAGAGTATTGCACAAGGCATTTTAAATTTTGACATTGCTGCAGTTCTTCATGCCAGGAGGACAGCTGCAACCAGGCACAAATCCCTGCTTTGAAAAAGCTGCTGTCACTGAGGCCTGGCTGCAGCAATTCCACCCAGGAAGTGAATCAAGGCGTTTGTGGGTTCAGCCAGTTGTGCCTTCCTGATGGCGGGGTGAGACACCCGGGCCTGGCTGCGTTCCCACCTCTCAGTCTCCTGGTTGTTCCCGGGGATATCCCGCTCTGATGAAATTCCATTATCTGAATGCAGTGACACACTTGACCACATTCCAGATTGCTGAGTGAGGGAAGGAGAAGCTGGCTCCTCTTTCCCTATAAACCGTTCTGCTTCTGGGCTCTGATGAGCTTATGTGCATAAAAAGCACACAAATGGAGGATTCCAGGAAGGATAATGCCTCTGTGCCAGTCAAAGGGTACAGTCTGGGCGCCAGAACTGAAGATCAGAGGAGTTACTTTGGCATGTGTGGAGAAGTGTGTATAATTTTTATATATTAAAACATCTGTCTTGCATTAATGGTTGAATGAGTTCAAAACTGTAATGCTCTCTTTTTTTCTTGTTCATAATGCAACTTGCACAGCTGTTGTTGAAATGCTAATACATAAACCATCACATAATAGAAAATCATTCTTGGTATGTTGAATTTTTAAAATAAAAATTATGTGTGAACTATTAAAGAGTCTCTGTATCTTATAAAGCATTAATGTAAAATACATTTTTTGCAAAAAAAAATTATTTCGGAAGCTTCTGATTGTTCTAGTTAACTAGTAACTTACAAATATAAATTAAATTCTAACCCCTTTCTAATGCTGAGAGGTACACAGGAGACCAGAACAACTATAAGAAGTTTAAGTACATTTTATTAACAACGCATCCCTTTGATAAGACTACGCTTTAGGAGGCCTTTAATGCTCATTGACATGAACTGTACACAGTATACAAAAGAAAAAGAAAAAAGAAAAACACAAAAAAAAAAAAATCAAGGTGGGCAATACCATTTTGGGACAAGCTTCTGTTTAAATTATACACAGCTCAATGCAATATTCTTACGTAAAATATATAAATACTTTTTCTTTCTATGTTACAGGTATACAATATAAATCAGATTTCAATGTCTGTTCAGTGACCTACAAACTAGAACCTCCAAATATGTAGCAGCGTATTACTAAATGAAAAAAAGACCACACAGAACAGGGAGAGTAAGTATTGAGATTTTTCTTGATCCCTTCCCTCAGATCAGAAAGATTAATTTAGATAATTTCTTGTAATGCAGTTTTAGGGATGCTGACAGCCCAGTATTAGAAGTTTTTCAATTAGGTTGACAAAGTGTAAAGCCTTTTTCCCCTTTAGATATAGCATCTTGTGCTGAAACACCCTATTCAGTGGCAAAATGACATTTTTTGGCATAAATTCAATTTTACAAATAAAATAGTGTATTTTTAAAAGCAAGTCAAAATGTGCAATTTCTGCATGTTGTGGCATTACTGTCCATTTACTCTCAAAAATAACCCAAAGAAAATCCACATTCTTTAATGACCAGAAATCTGTTGAAAACAAGAACTATCCAGGGAACCAGCACTGGGAGTGAAACAAAAAACAAGGAGATTGGAGACCTCCAGAAAATTAACTGCATGGTTTCTAGAGTGTCCTCAAAAAGTCTTTTTGACAGTTTTAAGATTTTGCTCTCACATCGTATACCTTTCATAAGCACACAGCAATAGAATTGTAATTTAAAAAAAAACCAAAAAAAATTGCTGGACCTGTTTTCAAGTGGCCCTAGTGCTGCTCAGAGTAGGATTGTGGGGAGGTGGGCAGGACCTCAGAGCCTGGTGAGAATTCTTCTACTGTGATTGCTGCACCTGAGCTCACATTCGCTTACAAGCTTAGCCAACTTCCTGCTGCCCAAAGTGACAAAAAAGTCCAAGGCACAGACTACAAAGCAGCAACTCTTCCATCCCTCACTAGGTTTTGATTACAGTCTATTTCTTGAACAGCTACCTTACTCTTCAGGCACCTAGGAGAGGAGCTTTGGTTTTGTTTTCAGTCTCACTGCACACTACAAATCTCTTTCCAGACCACTACGTGTGTTTGAAAGTGAAATCAGAAAGACAAACAGGATTTTCACAGGTGCCTTATAAATGTTTATAAGGGCAGCTTACCTCAGTGCGCTGAGCGACTGCACCCGAAAATAGTGAGCTGTTTAGAACTCCACTTGGG
Organism: Turdus rufiventris; assembly: GCA_013186435.1. Classification (NCBI taxonomy): domain Eukaryota; kingdom Metazoa; phylum Chordata; class Aves; order Passeriformes; family Turdidae; genus Turdus; species Turdus rufiventris. The sequence continues at coordinate 4,444,256 of PYHW01009189.1, read as the reverse complement.
GAAAAACCACCACCACCCTGTAAAGAGAGTGCATTTAGGGTATGTTTGTCAGACGTCAGACAAATAAGAGCTGTCAGATGAAGAAAAGCAACTGTTTCAAGCATAACATGCCAGGGGCTCCGCATACAATTTGGGAACTTCGAAGCCTGATCACTGCCAGCTCCAAGTGATGTCCACAACAGCTGGGAACGTTCTGCATTTCTGAGAGAGGTGAAAAGTTCTTCTCCAAAAGGAGATACTCAGCCCCCAGCCTTGTCCTCCTTCCCTCTGTGGAAAGGACCAGGCCCTCATGGAGGTGCCCGGGTGCTTGTCAGTCAGCTCTCTGCTCTTTGGGAAGGGCTCCCCTTTCCCCTGCCTACAAGAGCAAACCAAGAGAATCAGGCAGGTGATGCTAATTGTGACTGGTTCCACAAGCAGCCTCTCCCTCCTGGAGTGAGTCCTGCCTCTGAGCTGTGTGTGAGCAAGCTGAGTCCTTGAGGAGTTTTCTTTGCCACAGCAACCGAACTGCATTTGTGTACAGTGTAAGGGAATGCTACACACGTGAACATTTATTAAGCAGTATTACCAATCACTCAGACTGGAAATATAAAAAGTGGGTGGTCTGTCAGCTTCCCTAGAAGAAGTGGAAGAGATTTTTTATTAGGGCTAATGTAAGCACAATCATTATTTACTACAGCTTTCTTTCGAAGTTTTATCATTATACAAATAAAACCCCAAAATAAGGACTTTGAAAGGGACATTTAAAAAAAAGCTAACTATAAAATTAGAAATTCACAGTTTATAACTAAGCCAATATAAATTTCCTTCAGTAACAGTATCCCCTTCATCTGCCAATTAAAGTGAAACATCAATGTGAGATTAATGTCAGTGTGTAAATTAATTTTCTAGAAATGTATGTTATGTACAATACAGACTTAACATCCTTGATGCATACTTGTTGAAATCTACTGACACTCATACACTTTCAGAAGAAAAATCACGCTTTATAACTGAATTTGCAGCCATAATTTTTTATGTCAAGTTTCTGTTGTCATGGATCCCCACACAAGCACGTTATTCAGAACACATGAGCATTTCAGGATGGAGATTCTTTCAAAAGCATATTTGCTTACCTTTCTATAATCAGAGGCCTTCCTATGATGCTTTCTACATTAAGTGCTATGGGTTAAAACTTAACAAATGAACAGAGGTGGGTTTTTTAAATACAGGTGATAAAACTTGTTTATTTTGCCTTAACTGCAGAAAAATAACATGGAGTTGTTCGATGTAACCCCATTTAGTTATTAAAACAAATCTCTTCTACTCTAGCCTAACTGAGGTAGTGTTTGAAACTACTGTATAACATACGCTATCCCCATTTGTGGGAAAACTACATTATTTTCCTTTGGAGTTTATACCACTATTTGGTCTACTGTGATTGACATTTTGGTTTTACAGAAGCATTTATTTCTTATGACCAGAAGTCTAATAGTTACTGGTGTGGTGTGTTTTCTAAACACTTCAAACGTGTCTTGCCACACAGATGTATTATTTGTGTCAATGACCATGGAAGAGTCCAATCAGTTTCTTTTTGCTCCTTTCAGTGGGAACTCATGAAAAGATAATCTTAGGAACTAAATTTGACTATGAGCAGCAACGTACAGTCTGCTTTACCAGAACCTGATGGTATGCAGTGCACATAAGAATTCAGTGAAGTGATAGCTGCAAAGCAGTGCTTATGTGGCATGATCAAATTTCCAATAAGAGCAAATAAATTCTATGTTTCACTAGGAATTGTGTGTTACTGTTCACAGGACTACTTATTGAAATCTCCAGTAGCATAGCTAATAAGAACAGAGATATGAGCATCAGGATAAATTTCACTTAAGTATTAATCTGACAATTATAAAAAATGGTAGGAGTGAATGGATAAAAATATGTTCTACTTAGTACAGTCCAGCTGAATTATTCACCTATATCAAAATCAAAGGGTAATCCCTTCTATTACAGGCATTCTAACAAAGGTGGCCATGCTACTGTATATACACATTTGCATATATTTATACTTCCTTTATATAAAGGCTTCTGAATCTTTAGATCCATGAAAAAAGTGACAGGGATTCCTACTTTTTTTTTTTTAGCTTGCACTTACTAGTTTAGAAACATCACTAGTAACAGGATAGAGGCAACTACTTCAATTATTACCAGTCACTGTATCATTTAACTTTTGCAACAAGTCTTAAATACCAGTACAAAATTTTAAGTACGGCTGCTCCAAAATTTGTTACTTAAGGCTTTTCACTACAATTATTAGCACTATCCGATGCTCGATCACTAATCCATTGAAAATTCAAATAAACCTTTGTTTTTATAAAAAGCTGTTTCTGTGGAACTTGGAAAACACTCATACTTAAGTCTCCTCACAAAACCTGCAATGATTAAATGTCTTCAAGTTCAGTTTATACAATATTTGCTTATCTGATACAAATCATGCTTTTTAGAGGATTGTAGTTGAGTAAGACCCACATTTGTACTATATGAGCATGAGCGTAGAAACTGCAAACACATGCATAGTATTCAGGGAAAACAATCTATTACAGCATTTTAAGTTTTAAATGATTTGTTTTTAAAATCAAATTGTAGTGAAAATCCTTAACTGGTTCAGATAAGATACATGTATGTAAATGCAATGAAATTGAAGAGACTGCTAATAAAATGACTTCAAACTATAGCAATATTAAAATAACTTAATGAAACCTCAGATTCATTTCTTTCTGTCTGAAGTTACAAATCCCCAAAGTAGTGTTATAAACAGTACAAAAATCAACAGAGAAGGGCTAACATTAATCCCCTGGTGCCCACAACTACAGCAAGGCTCCCCATTGCTGGCAGTGGAATGCACCCCCATCTCTCTGATTCCTGGTATCCAGGGTTTAGAAAGCAAGGCATCATTCTGCTTCTCTGGAACAGAATCGGAAGTCAATTAAAAATGTCTCTGCAAGTTGTCCTATTTCATCGTAATTTATGGTAGAAAATGAAATGAAAACTTGTGGAGGTGTTCAGTGCTTGGCTCTTGCATATACTGGTAATTACTATTATTAAAACTATGGTAATGTTTAATAAATCCCCAAAGGGCGCAAATGACTGTGCCAGTAATTGGTTGAGGAAGAAAATGTTTTCAGTTCAGTCTTCAGGTACCAGTAGCTTCTGGAAGGTTTTGAAGATGATGTTCCAAACTTTTTATCCAGTCAGTGGGAGGTTGTCTGAGCATTTCAAAGTCCATATGCAGAGCATGGCCTGAGCAGAGGTCAGGACTCAGCTGATGCATCAATTACAGGCTGTTTCGTTGGGGTTGCTAAAATAGCCTCTGCTTCCTCATGCATCTAAAAGGGAAGGATGGAGTGTTAATATTGCTAGAGATTTTACTCAGGAGAAATCACACACTGGTTTCCTTTATAATGTACCTATCTGTTTACGCAGGACATGAAACCTGCACCCAGACAGCCATTGGTACATTCAGTGCATGTGCATCCTCCACTTACCTGCAAGAACTGAACATCTTGAAACAGCTCCTGAATGAACCTTCGGGATGGAAGTCGAAACGTACAATGTGCTAGCAAGTAGGACACCTCAGAGTAAAGGCATATGTCATCAAATGCTTGGGGATACTTCTCCTTAATTCTGAACAATAGAATAAACAAATAATTTTAGGCCTTGAACAGATTTCCATTGTATTAAAAAAACCCCAGACTTATCACTAAGATTATCATAATTAATTCTTCAGTAATATGCATTATAAATCCTAGAACTGACAAAACAAGAAAATCACAACAGACTTGTACAAAATTGGAAGAAATTGACACTAATGAGATGAAACAGAATATACAACTTGTAAGTTGAACAGAATTACTGTGATTGCCTAGGCTTAAAATAACAGAAAGAAAACAGTGTATCAAATAACTGGCATCCACATGTACAGCAGTCATAAAAATATGTAAGAAGATTAAATTTATCTTTTAAACCTGTAAGCATTTTTGAAACTAAACCACACATTTCTCCATTTTCTTTTAGCAGTTGTCAGTTTCCAATGTCCCTAGCCTAGAAATCTACAGGTTATAAGATTTAATCCCTGGATTTATATTCCTATATTTGAATATTTTTGATAAACAAGTTATTTTCAGGAGTTGTACTCTTGCTTAAAGTAGAGCTGGGTTTCTCAAGAAGTCACTTTACAGTTTGTTATTGTACTCATCTATTATTCCGCAAAAATAAAAAATTATTAGTTTCTTTTTTAAAGATACATGCTACACTAGGTATGCAATCACTACAGTTGAAATATTGATTTTAAAAAGCTTGGTTAAGAGTAGAATACTAAACGCAGGGCAAAAAAGTTAAGATTATTTGTTTAGCTTCTACATTACATTGAATCATATTTGGCCGACTTCTGAGAAGTAAGATTCACTCTCCCTGAGACCTTAAGAGAATACTTATGACTAAGTGTTGCTAAAGCATCTGTAATGTATTGAACTTACGTCAGAAGTCCAGTTTCATGGCCCTTAGTTCCTACTGAACTGCTCAAATTGATAACTAAACGTAGGACCTCTTTCCGCAGAAGTATCCGGCACACTGGTGTGTCATCTGGGATTGACTTTACTCCTGGAAAAAAAAAATAGTGTGGATTAAAACAGAATTGTCTTCGAGCTAATCTTATACTGAAAGTCTGTCTATGCATTCCATACACACATGAACGTTCATGTTTACATATGTATTCTAAGCTACCAAAAATATTTCTAGTGAAGTTAGAAGATCACTATTTTTGGGAATTTGAACAGTTTACCTTTTCAAAAATGTTTCTATCATTTAAAAGAAAATCCTACAAGATAAAGTTACAGTGGTATTGTTACCCTAATTCCTGCTGCAAACTGGATGAGCTTTTATCAGATAGTGGAGAATTTAAAAATCAGCTACTTTGTAAGAAACCATCATAATTCAAAATGCAATACACAGGTATATTAAAAAATCTCTCTACAGTAATTCAGTAATTCTTGGACTTCTAAAAAAATTAACATTTGTGGGGGAAAAAGGGCAATTGATTTGCTTGTAATGTCAGGTATTGAATAATCTGCAGAAATGCTGTATAGCAGAGGGGGAAGAGTTTAGAACTATATTCTCTCATTTAGTAAGGGATGATGTTTTTATTCAGATTTGTTTGGTTGGTTTTTTGTCTAATATAAAACGTTAATTACAGCTGCAGTGCACATAAGTGAAATATACAGTAATTTCAAGACTATAAGGCACACCCTTTTGACTAAAATTTCCCCCCGAAGCCAGAAGTGTGCCTTATAATCCAGCGCACCTTATCTGATGTACAAAGTTGTGACATTTGCCACCCCAGAAGTGTGAGCCGCAGTGGGGGGGTGGTGCCGCGGGAGGGCCGAGTGGCGAGGGGGGCGGGAGCTGGTGGCCAAGGCCGGCAGGAGCTGCGTGAGGAGGGCAGGAGCTGCCGCCAACCCCGGCCCCGGTGCAGGGGGAATGAGGAGCCACTGGCCATGGGGCGAGCGAAGCACCGCCAGGCGCCGCCAGCCGCGGGGGGAGTGAAGAGCCGCCGGCTGCGAGGGAAGCAAAGCACTGCCGTGTGCTGCCGGCCACGGGGGGAACGAAGAACCGCTGGGCACTGCCAGCTGCGAGGGAAACGAAGTGCCGCCGGGCGTGGGGGGAGCGAAGCGCCGCCGGGCACAAGAAAGCGGTGGCACAGCCCCTGCAGCCACAGGAAAGTGGTGAGAAGTGGTGGCATAGCCACCGACCGTGGGGAAGGGGTGAAATGTGGTGGCACCGCTGAGCCGAGCAAGGGACAGGTGGTGGTGCCGCTGAGCTGAGTGGGGGATGGACGGAGGTGCCACCGAGCCGCAAGGGGGATGGGCGGCGGTGCCGGCTCCGCAGAGCCGTGAGGGGGAATGGCATGGCAGGAGCACCGAGCTGAGTAAGGGAACCGCATGGCAGGAGCGCCAAGCCGAGTGAGGGAACGGCACGGCAGCTCCCCGAAGCTGCGAGGGGGAACAGCACTGCAGCAGCACAGAGCTGCAAGGGGGAGGCAGCCCCACGGCTGTGCTGAGCTGCACCAGCCAGCATCAGGGTGGGGCGGGAGTGCCAGGGCCCACTGCACAGGGAGGGCGCCTGGGGCTGCCTTTGTGAGAAATGTTTCGAAATTGTGCACCTGCCAGTAAACTCCACGATCCGCGGGTTTCTGTTACTAATTTGGTAATTTGTTGCACACAGCACGGATCTTCGCGGCAAAAAAAAAAAAGCGCCCTATAGTCCAGTGCACCTTATCTGATCTACAAAGTTGCAAATTTTGCCGACTCCTGGTGGGTGCGCCTTATAGTCCAGTGCGCCTTGTGGTTGTGAAATTACTGTAACTTTTTCACAAAGCCTAAAATATACTTTATTAGTGATAGTATATAATAATCATAAGGCTTTCAAACTTACCTAATACAAGCTCTGTACTCTTGGTGCTGCTGGCTGAACCATGAGATACTGCATCACTACAGCCTGAAATTCCAGAAAATTTGGAGGAATGCACATCTACGTGATTGTGAATGGTCTGCCCACACCAGTCAGTATATGGAATGTCTGAAAAATCTGACATTAACAAGATGTTGTACATTTGTTATTCACACTTCTCCTCAATTCACATGCTTTCATTATTTTTCAACAATGGGAAACATGCAACATTACTGATGCACTACATACTATACCTAAATAAGCTTAGAACTAGATGGTGGATTCTAGACAAATCATACTCAAACTCTTCCAAAATTTTTTTTTTTTTTTTTAAATCTTAGAATACATGAGTGGAGTCTTTTCCAGACACTGATGGAAGTCTAAGAAGCCACCACATGTAGTACTGTTACTGATATATCCATGCTCCATTTTATATAACACAATAGAGATGCTGTTGCATGTGCCGACTTTTTTTTTGTTCACACAACTGTCACAGGTGTTTGCAGGAAGGGCTCTGGTAAGAGCCACACTCTGCATTACCTGTAACTATAGCTGGGATTTTATTTGCCATCCCTTCTTGCTACAGAACTCAACCTGCAGCTCAGCTCTCTGAGCCATTCCTCACATTTGTGCATCACCCCCTTTGCCAACATTGCTACAAATAAATGTCTAACAGTGAGGATTCCTACTAAGCATCCACTACTGGATTATCTTTCCATCACAGGAATTGACAAAAGGCATGCAACTGCAAGTTCTGCAGAGAAGGTTAGAAAAATAACTCCGAATCTCATCTGAATCTCAAAATATGAGAGAAGATTACTAAATCCAAGAAATTACAGCTCAGCTTCAACAGACTCCATGAATTTTCCTTCATTGTATTTTATGGCACAGACTTGATTTGATGTTAGACTTTTCATTAGTTGAACAGCAAATACCAGTTTTCAGAACATGCATTTTAAGTACTAAATAAGGTTTAAAATATTTTATTTTGACATGCTTTTGGGAATACTTAAAGAAACATGCAGGCACCTATTTCTAACACCAAAAACAGAAAGCTGGAAATGAACATACAATACCACTAGTGGCACAATGGGCTTATTAGTGAAGTAATTTTAAGGTCAAAAGTTAAACAAAAACCTTTGCAGATTATTTAAAGATGAACAGAAGCCAGTACATTCACTCAGTTTTATTACACTTTACCACAGGGAACACTAACCTGTACGATTATAGGAAGAGCTCACTTTGGTGTTAGGCTGATAACCCAGAATCTGAACGCAGACACAGTAAAGACAGTTCTCATCTGTGTGCTCCTGGAGCCCTGTGTCCTCTGTACCTTCTAAGAACTGACAGGCATCTGAACGGCTGGTATTCATTATTTCTGTGAGACTGATCTGCTGGCGCAGCATCTGAAAAGGGCTTTTGACAACATCACTTGCACCTGATGGAAGACCTGTAAATAAGATTCAGTTAGCAAAAAAACTCAACAAAACCAAGCAACCAACACTAAGTCTTTCAATTAATTTCCACTTTCAAGCCTTTTAAGGCTGGGGATGGAGTGCATATGAAGACCTACGGAGTTTTTTTTTTAAGTGGTTGAACTCCCAAGATTGTTAGCATTTGAGAAAGAGACTAAGTTTTATTCCCAACTTATTATATATAACAAAATATTGCAAAGGACAGAATTCAACCTCTAAGTACACACACTGTAAGAAGGTAAGTAGTAAATCCTGACATAGTATCAACATTACTAATACCCACATAACACCAATACATTACCAATTTTCACAGTGCCAAATGAGATTAATACAACGATATACCAGATGTTGAAATTACACATGCATGAATGCAAAAAAATAAACACAATTTTAAAAACTGTAACTTAGTGACCGTGACAGGAAGAAACTAGACTCAGCAATGCAGAAACAAGCAGAAGACACTTTAGTGACATGCTCTTCCCTGGGTGGAAAAAACAAACAAATACAGTTTTGAACAAGAGTTACTTTACACTGAAACTTAGAAAACTACAGAAGCACACTTCCAGCAAAACCAACTTTGTGTGTAATATTAATATGAAAGGGAGAAGAAACCCAAAACCAAACAAACACAGGAAAACAGCTACCCTAATTAACTAAGTGTCAAGCCTTCTTTATTTCAGTTCAAAAACCACACACTAAGACCCTACCAATTTCTGACTTCTCTGGAGGTACATTCCAGAGCAAGCCAGGCATTAGAGCACTTGCAATTCTCTTGTCCCATCACCTTCACTGATCAACTGGCATGGGCACATCACAGAAAGACTGAAATACACATCTAACACGGTACTAAGTTCCTATAAATGAATGTGCAATCAAAGGGAAATAGTTCAATATGTGTGATTCATATTTTTCTACGCATAGATTTTGTTACTTCTTGTAATGCAGCATCACTAACAGACTTTGAGCAGCATTAGCTCACATTATCAGAGATATGCAGGCTTTCCTCCTTCATTTTTTAGAGCAGGAACAAACTTTGAAGCAACACATTATTAGCTCAAACTTAATAAACCAGGGAATTAATGGCCTATATCCTGATTCCAGAATACAGTCCTCAAAGTTTAACAGCTAAATGATGTTTTCTGTAAAGAAAAATTAACAAATAAATCAACAACCCACCCAATATACAAATAAACAACAGAAAACTACAGGAAAGGAATAAGACCAGTACCTCCTCCATCAGATGTAAAGACCCTCGATCCATGTTCATCAAATGGAGGTGTAGTTTTCTTCTGGAAATAGGGAGTTTCCTTTACCTGGAATACCCAAGTGAAAATTAAAATTAACAGAGGGCATAATCAAACACAAGAAAAACAAAAAAACCCAATTTTCTGAGGCAAATTAATGTTGCCTGTCTTTTACTTCAGGAAAAATACATCATAAGAGGAAGAAATAAAGAATGAACCCCTGAGTATTAAAGAAAAGCCAAATGAAAAAATATACATTTGTGAATGAACATTTATTAACAAAGGTTCATGAAGAGTTAGCAAATGTTAAAGTGGTGGTGACAGGCTGTAAGGAAATGAATGACCCACAGTCACCATTCATAATCTGTCCATGAATCACACTACACCACTGGAGGTACTGGAAGTGCAGGACAAAAGCAACCAGGATATCTAAAATGCTGCCTGTAGGATGTAGAACTGAGGCATGTCTCAACTACAAAAAGAACTGAGTGACAAAATTATGTAGGAAATATGCCACTAAGGCTGTGAAAGAGAAAGAAAACGCAGTCATTTCACAAAGGAAAACCAGAAGTAGTTACATGATATAACATGATTTTGTTTTATGTTAAGCATTTTTCTGAGATTATAGAAATTTATTTAGATTTGAAAGGCAAAGACTAAGTAAAATAAAAATAAAGAAGCCCACTTTAACCTTTGACATAGACCACATCCTGGTTTTGATAATTAAATAACAGAATATTAAACCCTATGATGTATCAGTTTGTTAAATGGGAATGTGTTTCTACCAAGAGAAGGAGGAAGGAATTTGCTGAGACATCGAAAATAATCTGTTATAATTTAAATAGATATATCATCAAAATTAAGACAATATAATTTAATACTATAATGATATATATATATATATAAATAATCTATTATTTAATACAGACCACGGCAGCAGGAAATTAACTGTGTGATTATGCATATAATTTATAGGTGACTGATGAACATGTCAATTATTGGCTGGCTAAAGTAAAATTAGTGAATGTACATAGTCTTTGATAATTTTAGTATAAAAGCCAGATGTCAACTAAAAATCTTATGACAGCAAATTTGTCACTACTGTCCAACACCCTGTAACAGAGTCTTTGCTATTATTTGCCTTTAAATAACAAATTAGCCTAGTGATATTGTGTAAACAGGTTAGAAGAGCAGTTAGAAAAGAAACTCCAGTTCTCCAAAATGCATTTGTTTAAAGTACCACATCCATTTTTCCTCGTTTCTCTAGATTTAATCTATTCTGATGAAAAGGCAAGAGTTGACTGCCTTTCAGTAAGAAAATGCAAATGAACCAATCAGTTAATGCATGCATACCTGAAATATTTCATTGATATCCACTGGGAGAGCAAGGCCAATGTAATCATCAGAGCTACCATAGGTAGCATTAGAAACCATGGAGCGAACAGAGGAGGAACGTTGAAGTGTATTTTGGTTAATAGGACTTAATAAATCTTCTTTATCTAATGAAGCATAACTTAAAGCTTTCATGAACCTGTAACATTGAAACAAATAAATCACAATTGCAGTTTCTGTCTCCTTCCGGTGCATTAAAAGTAAGGACTGCTGACACAGACACCTCAGGAACAGTGAATTTTTATTGCAAATTATGACGCACTGGAGGGTAAAGTGAATAGTTTTTGATTTTTTTACACTTTGCTTTGGAAGATGTTTTCTATAAAGTTTTTATTTTAGATGAGCAATAACGTATCCTCTTATTCCTACAGATGGGATTTATATTGAGATAAAATTAAATTATCAAAGTCTGACCATGAAAGGTTCAAGAAATTATTATGTAATGGAAATGCACAAAATACAGCTGAGAGAATATCAAAAGACTTATTGCTGGCAATTCTGCCCAATGCTAGTGACAGTAGCAGTGCAATCACAACAGAAGTCAAGCCATACTTCAAAAAAAGAAGGAAAAGACCTCAATTTGTGCCAGAGGAGGTTTAGATTGGATATTAACAAAAACTTCTTCACTGAAAGGTTTGTCAAGCATTGGAACAGTCTGCCCAGGGAAGCAGTTGAATCACCAACCCTGTAGACATTTAAAGGACGTGTAGATGTGGCACTTAAGGACATAGTTTAGTGGAGGGCTTGGGTGTGTTAATAGCTGACTCAATCTTAAAAGTGTTTTCCAACCTAAATAATTGTGTAATAATAGAACTCAAAAACTTACCCATTGCATTAAATACTTAATAATAAAACATTCTATAATTACTCTCAACATAAATTAAAGATAGAAGTATTAATCCTAAATGTTTGTCCCCGCTTTTCCTAGAAAAGCTAACAGATACAGCAGTAGTAGTGATAAACAGCACCAAGTTTTCACGAAAGTGTGTCTGCAGGTGAAAGGGTGAGACCCACCATCAGGATCCATGATATGCACGTTGGTATTTCTGTTTGGTCTTTAAAGACAAAGGTGGGAAGCTGCTCCTCATAAAATTTATGCACAGAAAAAGGTTTTTTAACCTTCTGAATAAAAAGAACAACTAAAAATACTGCAGAAGTAAATCTATGACTGTTAGTTGCTACTAACATGTGAATCTGTCAATAAACCGCAAATAAAAGTTTTCTGAAGACTGAGAAATTGATTCGGCAGTTAAAAAGGACAGAATTTTTCTTTCTAGTTTATTTTTAAAAAGCAGCTAAGGACAGCTTTAGCTGGACTAGTAAATGTACTCTGAATTTATTATTAGTAAATACAATCAGAAATTTTAAGGACTATAATTTTTCAGTGGGGACACAGCATAACCGGCATGAAAAACCCATGTACTAGTTTCACTGCGGTCGTTCCAATCAACTGCAGTAATTTCATGACTATGAGGTGCACCCTTTTGACTAAAATTTTTCCCCAAATCCGGAAGTGTGCCCTATAGTCCGGTGCACCTTATATAATGTACAAAGTTGCAAAATTTGCCAACCCGGAAGTGGGAGCTGTGAGCCGAGCTGCGAGGGGGGACGGTGCCACGGGAGCGCCAAGCCGCGAGGGGGGGCGGGAGCAGGTGGCCGTGGCCAGCAGGAGCTGCGTGGAGTGGGTGGGACCGGGCAGCCGTGAACAGCCCCTGGCCAGCAGGAGCTGCGGCAGTCCCAAGCCACCCTGAGCCGCGGGCAGCCCTGAGCCACACCAAACCACTGCGAGCCGTGGTGGCCCTGAGCTGCCCGGAACCACAGCAACCCCGAGGTGTGAGCCATGGCCGCCCCGAACCATGGCAGCCATGAGCCACAGCCGTTCCAAGCCCTGCCTCGCCAGCCGAGGGTGGGTGGGAGTCCTGGGGCCCACGCACAGGGAGGACACTTGGGGCTGTGTTTAAAGGCTACACCAATCTGTAAAAAATATTTGCAAATTGAGCACCTGCCAGTAAACTCCATGATCGCGGGATTACATAATTAGTTACTTTGTTGCGCGCGGCACGGATCTTCGCGGCAAAAAAAGTGCGCCTTATAGTCTGGTGCACCTTATATAACGTACAAAGTTGCAAAATTTGCTGAGTCCTGGAGGTGCGCCTTATAATCTGGTGTGCCTTATAGTGGTGAAATTACTGTGTATTAGCAACTAACACAATTGGAATCTCTCTTTGAGTATGCAAGTCTGCAATTATTTAACCTTCTCAGAGATACAAGCACTCCAGACATTTCAGTGTTAAGCAGTCAGCACAAATCCTTGACTCCACCCACTGACACAAGAGAACATGAACAGCTAAGTGCCAGGAATAGTCAGTATGACATTGCGTGCAGGATCAAAGTCCACTGCAGCAAGGCTGCTCTGCACATCAAGGGCATGACAGTAAGGAATGGTAAAAAATTACTTACAGCCATTACAGAACCTATACTACCACTGACATGACACCCACCTGTTCCTGCACTAGCACAGGATGCCACTGACATAGCAAGGAATGGCACTTCCAGTTTCTAGGACAGCACAGGGTAACTACGATATCATCCTTAATCTAACCAACATACTCAGTCTGGCTCTAATGTACTAGAACAAAGGCATCTTACACGGCATCCTTCCAGAATGATGTGAAAATACCAAAAAATCAATGTTTCTTTTAATCAGGACATATATACACTCAACTAGGTATGAGGAGGGCAGCTCAAGAACTGAGCATTTGCTTTTTCTGCAGTAAGCAGATGACTCATATACTGGTAGTGTTTCCATGTTCTCTCATTCAAGAGATGATAAGGTAAAAACAGAGATAAAAAGCACCTTTTCCATTTCAGCAGTAATGTGAAAATCCAATGCACTAGATAAAGGATGATGTTAAGGAAAAATTAAATACAAGAGCTTTTAAGGGAAAGTTATTAAGCAGTAACTGTTGCAGCTGGGAACAGTGTCAATGTCAAGAGCTAGACATCTTATATAACTATCTAATTAGTCTTCAGAACATCTAATATTGCTCAAAAATAAAGAGGTGACACTGCCATCTAAAAATAAATGCTATGAGTAAAATCTTTGATCTGCTGTAGCTGAGAAGACAAACTGACATTCCTATCAGTGATAACCCTCAGTGCCACAGTGAGCACAAATATAGCATACTGGCAGGAGGCCCTGTCCTAAAACCTCCCCAAGTGACATAGAGAAAATTCTCTTCTGAAACATAACTCTGACTTCATAGGCAATTCAGTGTCTTTGCAACTTTAATAATGTTAGCTGGGCTTCTCTGACAGCACTTACAAAGTTGAGAATTATCCTTCTGTTATTCACTTAAAATCACTACTGCTTTCAGTGAAGTTATGAATCACCTTGCAACATCACCTTTTAGGTGCAGATACAAAAAGGCATTAGGAAGACACTTACGTTGTCCTTACTGGACAGAAGTAAGAAATAAGCACGTCATAATTTCTTACCGGCTTGGGGTTAATCGAGAATCCAGGCTGCCAGACTTCATGGTGATAGTGTCAGTAAACAGCACATCCTTTGCTGGAGACGCCAGGGCTTCTGAGTGAGACAGTGAGGGATGCATCCTCTGCTGCTGCAGGCGTTTTAGTGTAGCATAGCCAAACGCATCTCGAGAACTTGTGTAGCTGAAGTTATAGTCAGCAAGACTTTTTATTGTAGCAAGAGAAGGAGCTTTAAGAGACTGGGCTCTTCTTGGAAGAGTATGAGAAGACCCTGGTGGAACCAGGGACACAGAGTTGGATTTTGAGAGAGGCAGGTGGTTAGACTGTGATGTTGAGCAGTGACTTGGTTTAACTGTTTTCGTGCTTACAACAGTACTCAAACTTCCGCAGTCAGTATCTACATTTGCAGTGTCCACACCTACAGTCTCCCTTGAAGGGCTTGAGCTCATTGAACTTATGCCACTTGTTGTGGTATCTGTATTAAAACTTAAGCTACGACTCTTGAAATGTGTTTGTGTAGTACCATCTCCTATCAGCCTTTCTTTGCTTGTGTTTTCCCGATGAATTTCATTTCCAAGACCTTTTGGCAGCTTCAGATCATTTTCTCCAATACTAGGAGTACAATCAGTATCTTCCACATGCTTACTTCCAACAAAAGAAGTTTCTAATCGTAAAGTCTGGATTTTTGGAACTCTGAAAACAGGGTTCAATTCTTCCCCAGCAGGAAAGTCTAGGCTACCACTAGGTTCTGTTACTGTACGATTTCGCCTCAGGCCTGATTTACTGTCAGATGATGTCAGCTTTCCCCCTTTTGGATCACTGCTACTTCTGTGCTTTTTGTTAGGCAGAGTAAGAGAGTTGAGAATGCGATTTTTCACAAGTCTACTAGAAGAAAAAAAAGGAAAGGGACTACGGTCTTTGTCCTTTGAAGGCCCAGGTCTGTCATAAAATATTTGTTCTGCATCTTCAGTAATATCTAGGAAGAAAGTACTGGTGGAAGTACTACCAAAACGATCATCCTCCATGATGAACATACCTGAAATTACATAAGACTTTGTCACACAAAATAGGCATTTATCCAAAGTTTACAAACTATGTTGCAAAACAGGAAGCCATGAAGACCAAGTGGGAGTCTATGAAATTTACTGCAACTTTAATTCTTTTTTTCCTGTAGAATTTCATGCAAATTAGCCATCTTGAGGAGTAACTGAACTGAAGATCTCACTGCTTCGAAAGAAAAGCCACATTATCTTACTTCAGGGCAAACGTCCAGCTATTAGGATTATAACCTATTAACATGGTTATTTCTTAATTTAAATTTCAAGTATCTATAAAAAAAATAAAATGCATTAGGTACAGTAACTTCACGACCATAAGGCGCACCAGACTATAAGGCGCACCCCCCTGGAGTCGGTAAAATTCGCAACATTGTAGATTAGATAAGGCGAACTGGTCTATAGGGTGCACTTTTTTTTTTTTTTTTTTTTGCAGTGAGGCTCTGCCCCCAGCTCCTCCCACAAGGTTGCTGGCCAGCAACCCACCTCAACCTGGCAACCATGGGCCCCCGGGCCTGCCCGGACCTGACAGGGGTGACACCACGGGCCTCTGGGCCTGCCCGGACTCGGCAGGAGGGGCACTGCGGGCCCCCGGGCCTGCCTGTACCCGGTGGGGTAGAGGCATGCCTGCCACTGCTCCATGCCGCCTCCACAGGACCGGGCTGTGGTCACCACCCCTCCGTGCCCCCTCCACAGGGCCGGGGCAAGCTGGCTGCTGCTCCGTGCCACCTCCATGCGGCCGGGGCAAGCCTGCCAGAGCTCCTCCCCTCCTCCACGGGGCTGGAACATGCCTGCCAGGACTCTTCCCTGCCTCCACGGGGCCGGGACATGCCTGTCGGGGCTCCGCCCCACCTCCACCTGGCAGCCGTGGCCCTGCTGGCTCCCCCCGCGGCTCGCAGTTCTCACTTCCAGGTAGGCAATTTTTCCGAACTTTGACCGTAAGATAAGGTGCACCAGACTATAAGGCGCACTTCCGGGTTTGGGGGAAAATTTTAGTCAAAAGGCTGTGCCTTACAGTCATGAAATTACTGTACTTGAAATACACAATAATTTAAATACAGTAAAATTTTGGGTGTGTATGTACACCCAGAGAACATAAATACTTATTTTCTAGAATATTCCTTTGAGGACAACAAGCGTATCTTTACACCTAAGCATGGCCATTTCTGCAGCATGTTACAGCAAACTGCCATGACTCAACATGAAAAATTAGTAACTTGCCCTCATTTCAAAATTTTTTTCTAAACCAAATATGAAGCTAAGACACTGTTTTAGCCCCTCTGACTTCATCTCTCTGAATGGACATAACCATCCTATTGCTTGTACTGTTTTATTGCAAGACCACCTTTACACCATTAGGCTGAACCTCATCCTGCCAAAAGGCTGATAAAGTACACCAAAACGCTGTTTGTGGTAGGTTGGGTTCTTTGCAGGCTTTTTTTTTTGTTTGCTTGTTCATTCTTCTCCTTTTTGGTTGTTTTGATGTTCTGGTTACTTACTTGATGGAGCAGATTCGCTTTCACTGTTGTGCCTAGAACTGGTAGACTCAGAGTTCAAGCTAAGAGTGCTGGGTATAGAAGAAAGTTCATTGCAAAGCTGCTCCATGTCATCAGGGACCACTGGCCAAGGTTGTCTACGACTGTGTCTCACTGCATCCCAGTTGTGATGCTTCAAAATATCACATCCTTGTTTAGTTTTGGCAATTAGACCAAGCACGTAGACACAGGTTCTGTATTTAATGTATATGTAGAAAAAAAGAACAACAATAATAGCACTTAATTTGACTAAACTTGCTTCACATTTGAAAGGAAGCAGTTTCAAAGCATTTCAGGAGAAAATTCACAAAACTGAAAAACAGTATATTGTTAATTTTCATTTATAAATCAATGTAAGCTTAAGAAATCCATTAATACATCTGAGAATAAGATACTATTAAAAATAAAAATTATTACAAGAGCCTGATTACAGAAGTAGAAGAGTACCTTTCTAAAAAAAGGCTGAACATTTATGTAGTAGCAATATTATACAAAATACCACCTATTTATGCTTTAAAAGATGTTAAAAATATATTTAATTTAAAAAGTGGAATAATAAATTCTCATAGAGATATAAGCAGCAAGTATTTTGTTTTATAGAACAGGTGAAAAAGAGTATCTACCTTCTTTAATAGATTTCATTTATTTACTGTATGTTCTTTCAGACTTCCTACACAATTCTGCAGTTGCAGAGAACCGAGATTGATACTCAATCATCAGTGACTTTAATAACTGGTTTCCAGTAAAGCACAAATCTGTATTCATGTAAATCAGGTAAAGCTATTTGAAAACTGATCACAACTACCATCTGAAAATTTTACATATAAATCAGATGCACATACCCTCTAACAGAGAGAACTTCACAATGTTGAGCAAGTGCCATTATATCAGGAATTACATTCTCCTCTTGAAGCAAGTTAAGTCCCCAGTTCGATGATCCAATATTGCCCTGGAATGAAATTTGTCAAGTAAGTTTTGACAGCATCCCAATGTAAAGCTTTGACAATTTTGTTTGTTGGTAGTACAGTCTGAAGCCACATCTTCTCAAAGCAGTTAAAAGATCAGAGTACCCTTTCTGGCATTTCCTAGCTATGCTAATACAAAAAAGCACTCAGCACATACTGTATGTAATACCTAAAGCTGCTTTAAGTTAGAACTACTATGTATTCATCACTTTACAAGTTCTACTATAGCCTGCAGCATGATCTTGGTTTATACATTCCTCTTAACACAAGCATCTTCTTACATACCTACAGTATCTTCCAGTAATAGTCACCTTGGACAAATGTTCCAAAATTAACTTCAAGCAAAGACAAGAAGCACATTTAGGAGTGTGGCTTGGATAGACACCAACACTAAGTTTATGTCTGTCCCAAGTATCAGGGTGTCACAACCACATGCATCAACACTGTCAGTCAATGTCCTTGCACAAACATCAGGGGCTACCACAGTAAATACATTAAACTCAGACCATGGAAACTTTTAGCTTGTAACTACCAGTTCTACACTAATGTTCATGTGGCAATGTGTTATTCTTATTTGTTAAAAAGAAAAAAAGACAAAGTGATTATTAAAAACCTCAGAATGAAACAGGTGAATCATTTTCAACTGAAAGCATAGTTATGGAACAAAATGCCAACTTGAAAAATCACACATTCTTTAAAAAAAGCCCCTTAATTTCTTATTTTTATAGAATTTTGCTTAGTTATTAAAGAATAAACAGTTATAACAAAACTAAACAACTGCAAAACTTTGTAAATGTATTACTAACCAAAGCCCAAAGGGCTGCTTTCAGCTGCTTAATTCCTTCCCACTTATCCAGCATTGGGGAACGAACAGTGTAACTTAGATCTGTAACAATACTCTGAAAAACAGAAGAAAAAACTAAGTTGAAAATGAATAGCAGTCTTCAGCCAAACAGGTTATCTTGGATTTATAGTAAAAGTTAAGGCAATAATTTAAATCATGTGCTCTAGGAAGAGCAGTGGTTATTCTGAAATAATAACCATAAATTAACAGCAGTGATAATGCAAAAGAAAATTTTATTGAAATAATGGATTGCATAAAATTATTTCAGATATTATAAAGATGATACATTAGTCAAATAACACACTGCAATACACTTTCTATACACATTTTTATATACATTTTCTCTCAAATTTTTCAAAGACCATCATTAATTCATTAAATCATTTTACCATCCAACATTAAAAGTGAACTTAAGCAATTATGGATTAGGGTTTGTTTTCTTAGATTTTCAAAATATTAGAAAGATTTTATTCCCTCATCTCCCCATTTCTGTATGCTTAAAAGGATAGATAAAGTTTTACCACATGTATAACTGTCAATATACAATCTATAGAGACTAACAATTTTTTGTATTTATGAACTGGCTTTCCATATTAAGATTTTGCTAGTCATTTTAAGAAAAATGTTGCAAGGTATTTTGGTGATATTTCAGTGTCAGAAAGGAATCTTACATGAGATTAGATGACAAAGACTGCCTTAACAACTTAAGACTCATAATCAACTCCATCTGCAATGCCTATTTAAATGCCATCTCTTTTAGAATCTTTTTCCAAAAGGTTTACAGTGATCTTTAAAATTTTTCAAGTTATAAATTATTATTATCCTCACCTGAGACTCCAATAAATGACAGCCTGTTTTATGGTGCACCAGCTGGCCATAAAGGTGAACTGGCAGGTAGACATGTGGTCGCTGTAATCTGGCAGAAAGAGAAACATACATAGGTTTCACAACGCTTCAAATATTTTATTAGAAAACAAATTGCAATGCAACGTAATGCAATGATTTACCCTTGATTTCTTTCAAACAGAGACTTCTTTTGGGGAATTTAGAAAGGAACAAACTGTTTCAGCTGGAAGGGATGTACAACTGACAGACCACTTCAGGGCTGACTAAAAGTTAAAGCCTGTTATTAAAGACACTGTCCAAAGGCCACTTAAAATTGACAGACCTGGGGCATCAACCACCTCTCCAGGATGCCTGTTCTTCTATGTGACTACCCACAACCCGTGTGGTAAGGAAATGCTTCCTACTATCCAGTCTAAACCTCCCCTGTTTCAGCTCTGAGCCATTCCTACTCATCCTGACCCTGGATGCCAGGCAGAAGAGCTCAACACCTCCCTGTGCCCTTCCCCTCCTCATGGAGCTGTGCAGAGCAGTGAGGTCTCAGATCAGCCTCTGTTTCTCCAAAGTGGGCAAGCCCAAAGACTTCAGCTGTTCTTCACAAGAGGTTCTAGCTTTGTTTCCCTCCTCAAGATGCACTGAAGGACCTTCCCATCCTTCTCCACCTGCAGGGCCCAGCAGGGCCACGTTGAGGCTGCCCCAAGGCTGAGCCCAGCAGGACCTCCCCTCCATGGGCTGTGCTCAGTGCTCTGGAATGGGGCCTGTCCTTGGGGCTGCCTGGGCTCTGCTGACCTACACTGAGCCCAGCACCAGCCAGCCCCAGCTCCCTCTGCAGCAGTCCAGCCACTCCTCTCCCACTTTATCCCTGGGCCCTGTGTTACTCCATCCCAGGCGCAGAATTCAGCATTTAGACCTGTCAAATTTCACCCCATTTAACGAGTGCTCAGTGCTCCAATCTATCTACGCTCCTCTGCAAGGCCTCTTGTTCCTCAAAAGAATCCACAGCACCTCCCAGTCTGGATCATCAGCAAATTGCTACTGGTGCATTCACCTCCGGTATCCAGACTGATTCAGAACTGGTCCTGGAGGGGAGCCCTGAGGAACAGAACTGGTGTGACCAGCCACCAACCAGATGTTGTCCCTTTCACTAAAACCCCTTGGGCTCAGTGCCTCAGCCAGTTCTTCATCCACTACACCAAGAACCTGCTCACCCCACAGCTTGTCCAGCTTGACAACTTGTCCAGAAGGATGCTGTGAAGAACAGCATCAAAAATCTTGCCAAGATCCAGAAAAACAACATCCACCACCTTGCCTTCACCCAACAGATGGGTAACTTCATCACAGAAGAAAACAAGTGAGTTAAAGAAAACCTTCCCTTTGTGAACTCATGCTAACTGCATCTGGTGACTGCATTGTTCTTCAAATGCCTGTCAACAATACCCAGTATAATCTTCTACGTAATTTTTCCAGGAACTGAAATAGGTCTGTACTTAACTGGGTCTTCCCTTTTGTGCTTCTTGCATACTGGAATAAACTGACTAGATTCCAGTCAGCAGAGACTTCCCTAGACTCACAAGATTTTTGATAGATAAGAAAGTGATGGGTCCTGACACAGGATCTGCTAGTTCCCTCAGTAGTGGTGAACTAGTACAGATGAGGCTAGTCCCTCAGCCTGGTGGGAACCGGGCTCCATGACCTGGAGAACATTCAGCTGATACAGATGGCCCCTTACAATGTTAGTGTCCACAAATGGAAAACCACTGTTTCCACATCTGTGGACCTCTTGCTTAGGGAACCAGGCAGCCCAAGGTCTATCAATATTGTTAAAGACTGAGGCAAAAAACCCACAGAATTTTAATTCATCATGTTTTTTCTTCATCCCTGTAAGACAGGTGACCATCTTCAGGAATTACTGATTCAGTGTTTTCTTTAACCTCCTCTTTTTTGCTGTATGACAGAACACTGCTCATTTTCAGTCCTGAATGAGCTCTGGCCTTTTGTGCCTTCTCCCTGCTTATGGGAATCACAGTTTTATAGTCTTCCTGTGAAGGGAGATCTTCTAGAAATCATATAATTTCCTT
This sequence comes from Turdus rufiventris, assembly GCA_013186435.1. Classification (NCBI taxonomy): domain Eukaryota; kingdom Metazoa; phylum Chordata; class Aves; order Passeriformes; family Turdidae; genus Turdus; species Turdus rufiventris. The sequence continues at coordinate 4,422,853 of PYHW01009189.1, read as the reverse complement.
TTCCTCTTGAACTCCACGAGGAGCTCCCTATTCAGCCAAGGTGGTCTTCTGCTTGACTTACAACACCTTGAGATTGCCTACTCTTGTGCTTCTAAAAGACAGCACCTCAAGATGGATCAGGACTTCCGGACTCCTTGGCCCCCAAAACTGTTCTCTGCTAAAGTACCTCCCTAGGTTAGCTCTCCTGAAGCCCTGGTTAGGAACTCTGCTGTGTTTTTTCTCATTCCATTGAAAATTTTAAACTTAAACATGCCATGATCACTGTGGCCTAGAGAACCTCCCTCCATCACATCTCCCACAAGCCCTATATTCACAAACAGCAAGTTGAGGAGGGCATCTTTCCAAGTTGACTCACTTAAGTACCTGTGCAAAGAAGGTTTATCCCACAGACTTTCTCCTACAGAGAATTTCCAAGGCTGCTTGTCATTGCACTACTTTATTTGCAATTGATGCCTGGAAGTTGAAATCTTCCACGGGAAGCCCATAAGAACAAGAGCTACTGATCCAGAAGTTTGTCCTAATTGTCTATAGAATGACTTATCAGTACTAACATCCTGGCTGAGCAATCAGTAGCAGACACCTACTACATCACTTCCTTTGCTTTCCATTCCTTAGTCCTCACCCAGAGGTTCTTAACCACATCACCACTAACTGTAAGGACTGTATAATCAAACCTCTTCCCTATATAGGGTGACACATTCATCTCCCCATCCCTCCTGAAAAGCCTGTAGCCCTCCATTCCAGCACTCCAGCCGTAAGACTCGATCCACTGAGTCTTAATAAAACAACTTGTATTAAAGCTCTAATTAAATAAAAGCTCTGAAAAAAATCAAATTAAAACTCTGGGAGCTAAGCAATGCATCCAGTTCATCCTGTGTGTTTCTCATACTGTGCTGATGTACTGTTCCAGGAGCACAATAAACTGAAATCGTGTTGGTACCCCTTTCCCTCATACACTTCAGTTTACAGCTCTCCTGATCAGTCCCACCAGCTTGTGCCTCAAAACATATTTTCTCAAATTTACCTTTGGTTGCTACGACGAACATAGTTATCCCCATCAACAGGTTTGCGGTATGTTGTAAGTGCTTCATTAAGTTGTTCTTCAATCAGTTCAACATATTTTAAGTTATATTCCTGTAAGAAGACAGATGAGGGTGGGTACAGTACATTTAGTGGTTTATGATGTTATAGCATGAGACTTTACAAGGAAGAAATAATTGAAGAAGGTTTCTTAAGCAAGACTGAATCTTTTTATGATCTGAAGGTGGGGCTCAAGAAAATGAATGCACTTCACACATATAGTGAGTTTGCAGAGTCAACAATTGATTTCACAATTATTTCAGGGAACTTGTTAAAAAAAGGAAGAAAGAAATACTTCACATCTGATACATCAAATAATTTCAATAGATCATCAGGTATTTCAGAAGTGACATTTAAACTACTAAAAGTTGCCAACAGGAACGAGACCAATCTCTTACAATCAATTACAAAAGCAAAATAACATATAAAGAGTTTTATTCAAGTTATGACAATAATGAATTTTTCTTAATGGTCTTGTATTCCTCTTTACTGCCTAACAGCATTAGCCAATTCTATCTTCATAAGCTCTAGATTTAACTTAATTACCAACAACCAGAGGTAACAGGTATCTCGAAAAGCAGCATTCCTTTGCATAATTCTCTAGATAACGACCTTCCACAAAAACCTATTTTAGAAAGTCACTATACTCCTGAAATATTTGCTGAAATACCAAAATGATATAAAGGTCTTGGTGAATCAAAAGCACACATATACACAGAAGCTATGGAACTGTAAATGTCTGTCAACCTTTTACAGAAAAAACGTTATGTCACTGATGCAATAAATATATTTGCATAAGTTTTACAAGTACACTAAAATGCAATTGTCTTTAAGAATCTTTATTCTAAATTAGCATATTTACACCATTCTTCCTACTATCTAGCAAATATTTTCTTCTTAGCATTACCTTTTGCCACTTTTCCATCTGTTTAGCTACATAACCTCTTTCATTCAGATATGAAAACCCCTTTGGGATGGACAGAAATCTGTAAAAAAAATCAGACAGTTAACATTTTAATTTAAATAACTTCCAGAATTTGAATAAAAAGAATGCTTATTTGTTTCCACAGCGTGAAGTCAAACAGCATATGCAACATTTACCTTAGGAGTAGAAGCAAACCCTTGTCTCCAAGATGAGAAAGAGCTGGTTTCATTTGGATAAGGGCATGAAGATTGGCCTAAAGTAAGTAAGAACACATAAAGAGTATTCTAGTACTATGTAATTCTGAAAACTGCAATAACAACACTCTGCCTGCAATGAAGCAGCAAGTATCAAGGTATACAAGAAGTATCAAAATGCCAACTTAATTCTAGTATTATCAATTTTAGCTATCTTCTGTCATTAAATACTAATTACTTCATAAGAAGTATAATGAACAAAATAAGTTGCAATTCGTATTTAAATACAGGCATAATCCAGAAGTCTGTGTTTTCTTGTAAGTAATATTGCAATAGTTTCATCAAAGGGATCTTATGAACTATTTCAAGTCCATCAATGACAATTGAAAAAGGAAACCATCAGTAAGTTCTTGCATATTTGTACTTTGCTACTAGGGAAGGGGGTGGGGAAGAGTTTAAGAGCAGCATACCAAAAAGAGGTTAAAGAGAAGGGATGCTCACCTTGTCTTCACACGCCTCATCTAGAATATCAAGTGCCTCAGAAGAAATAGTTTTATTTTTATCATGTAACTGAGTCACCAGTAACTCAATACCCCAGTTGCTGAAGAACTCTACATTAGCTCTGAGCAACACTCGTAAGTGTTTTGTTGCATACAATCTGCAGCTCTGCAAAGTAAGGAAAAAGTTCTCTTGAATGGAATAAAAATAACTAACACAACTAATGATTTATAACTTCTAAAATACCTTTCAATTATTGTATTTTGCAGCAAGCAACTGTGATGCACACCTTATTTATTAGATTTACAGTTTATTAGACAGGTACTTCTATCTTAGCAAATGGGAAAAGTGAATCTAAGATCACAACTAAATTGGTTACCGTAAGTGTCCAATTCCAATCTTGTATCTTTTATTATTGTATCATTGTCTTTTGCAGAGATTTTAGAAGCCAATTTAAACAATTATAGTCAGTAAGGAGCTTCATATTTCAGTGAATCAGTCCTTCAATCTCAACTATCTTCAATACTTTCAGACTCCACTCTTTATCCATAAGAATCATCCTATCTTTGACAGCCTCAAAGAAACAGCCTCAATTTATGTCCTCCTCTTCCAAAATACAGTGAGACATTTCAAGCTAGTACCTACATTTTTCTTTCTTGTATCTACTCTAAAACACATTCTGTCTGTTCAGACAACAGAAACAACTTCATTTGAAGTAATGAATATTCTTTCCTAGTTATATTTTAACTTCTTAATTGTCATCTATCTCCCTGACATCAGTGCTTGCTTGTCTAACGTTACCTTAAAAGTTGAGTCTCGTCTCCCAAATCCATGTAACTGTATTTTTTTATCCCCATTCACTATCTTTGATTCAAAAGAACAAATCCCAATGCCTATTTCTGAACCAAGCCCTCATTCTAGCAGCTGTAACATCTACTTAGCTCCAACACACAGAGTAACCTCAGAACCATATCTAGTACTAGAAGGTTAACATGCTTAGTGCTGCTAGGAATACAGATTTCTGTTTGTGACAATAATGCCTTTGCAATTGATTTGAGATGCCACTGACCTAAACAATCACATTACATGTAGTTAAACATATCAAGACTTTAGCCCCCACCATACATGAGGGAAAGCTCTATTTGAAGGACTTCATTTCTTGAGCACAAATACAATACCGGGTATGAAGTTCACAACATATTCAAAAGCCATACTTATAGGAATTTAATTTCTCTGAATACAAAAATAAGAACCATTTTCATATATAATAGTTTACAAATAAAGTCATACACCTTGAATAATAAAACATATGTGTAGAGGGCAATAACAAAGGAAGTTGAACTGAACTTACATCAGTAGCTGCTGTCAGGATTTTAGAAAGGATGACTCTTGCCAATCCATCTCTGCTATAATCCAGACTAGAAACAGTCAATTTTAACAAGTGATCTTGGTTCTTCAGAGAACAAAGATTAAGAAGACTGGAGGCATGGAAGGGGAGGAAAGTGAAAATAAAACCAGTGTTTGAACCCACTTGAACCATCAATAATTTGATCTTAAGTAGTTTGAATTATACTTTTATTACTATAAATGCAGAATACAAAATATATTCTTGTATAAAATGGAGTAACTTTGTTACAACTATAAAGTCAAATAAGGATGAAATAATGCACTGATTGGCAAAGGAAAAACCCCAAACCATCAGCTTTTATAACTGCTCTGCAAAAATTCTGTCATCATAATTTGTAATTATAAAAATTAATGCTCATGAAGCTCTGTGAACAATTTTTCATTGTAAAACATTGCACATAAAGCTTGTCATTAAGTTAGTCCCATTAACTGTCTAGATTTTGTTGTATATCAAGTTTTCTGAAGCAAGTAAAAAGCTTGCTTTCTAATAATCAACAAAATCAACAATAAAAGAAAAAAAAGGAGTACATTAAAACACTTGCATTTTTATTTAAAGTTTATCATATGTTGATAAAACTAGTACTGGTCACCAGCCAATTTATTCCCAAAGGAAGCCAAATTTATTTGTACTGAACAAAATTTTGACCTTCCGAACTTCTCTCGAAAACTGAAGTTTTAAGTGTAATATACATCAACATTACACAAATAGTATGGTACCCTCCATCTTTTCATGGTTTGTGTGTTTAGAGTTTTATTTGTTTTTTTATCTCCCTATACTGCATCTTTCAATACACTGTAATTCTTCCTGACACTGATCTCTGTCACACAGGTGTGGAAAGGAAAGAGGAAGCTGTTTATACCATAAACGCCTCCATCTGTTTAGTAATGACAGACTAGAAGACCTTAGAAAAAAAAAAAGAGGACCTTTACCTGCAACCACATGAAAATAACCTTAAAGTTTTCAGCTTTTTAGATAGTGGCCTTCATAGTTTAAAATGTGCATAACTATTAAACGGCAAGTACAATTCAAACCAAATAAAAGTACTCACCACTGAAACACATTACATTTTTCAAGCATTTTCACTCCATGAGGGTGACATGATAAAGTACCAAAAAACAGGAAGTAGTGCTGGCTAAGGGTATTTAGTAACCCGTTATTCTGAAGACTACGTTCAGGTTTCATGCCTGATGAAGAGTTGAGCCAAAGTACAATATCTTTAACCAATTCCTCCAGGTAACCTTGTCCATCCTAGCATAATAAAGAGCAAGAGCATCTGTTAGTAACAGAAACATGTGTCTCTTCTCTACTGAAACTCATTACTTTAAATTTCTTAAAATGTACAAACACAACACAGACACAAAACAGAAATGCAGGCTGGAAAACAATTCAGAGTAAAGAAAATTTTCAATGCAAATAAAAGGAGCTAAGCACAGAAACATCTTAGGACTTTTTCTCTCTTTCCAGGAAAAGGGCAAAGTATTATTCAATGACATTTTCCTCTCATCTGAGGCATAAGTCTTTTGCACAAAAAAAGAAGTTAGAAAAGGAAGGTTATACACAGCATAAACAATATAAAAAAATTCCTTCAAGCTCTAAGTTGCATTTAACAAACTTTATTTAATAAAACTTCATAGTTATCTTCCTTAATATTTCACACTGTATTTCTTAATTACACTTACGATTTTAGATTTAACACCTAAAATCTCAGAAGTCTTTACCAAAAATTAAGGTTTTTCCAGGTGGCTTTCAGAAAGATTACTCATTCTACTCCCAGTCTTGTAGCTGAAAATTTCTTACCTCCTCTGATTCAAGAAGAAATTCGGTAAACTGACAACCAACAACAGTGAGCTGCTTCGCCTTGGCATAGTCCAGATCCAAGTTAGCATAGAGTTTACTGCTGGGCTTGTAAAAATACAGCAATCTCCTTACAAACCTATAAAAAATAAAACAGAATTGGCTATTTTTCAGTATGATAAGGACACTTTCACAATACAAAATTATGGAAGTAGAAAAAAAGGATTATATTTAACTTGGTTTCTTGGCAGTAAGGCTTAAAAATTTAACAAAAGAGTAGTAGGTTACAGCAGTGACTATTCAGACACAATTTCAGAGATGCTGCTGTAATGTGTGTTATAAAGGCTTTTCTATACCATGACTTAATACAAACAAAGGAACTTAACATCTCTATACCCTCAGAAGCTATAGTTTCCTTCTCATTCTCATAATTTATTCCTGTAATTTATCCTGTGGCAAGTTTCAAAGATGGCACTATCTAGACTAATGAACAGTTTAGAAAAGAAACTTTTGACCTGAGTTTTCTTCAGCTATTATAGTTACTGATACTGGGAAAAACACATTTTCTTGTTAGGAAAGGAAAAAGTCTCATTTATACAGCAACACTATTTCCAAACACCTCGCTTAACCATTTCTGAAGCATAACACAGTGATTACTAACACATTCACAGTCAGTGTTTGGGGTTTGTTTCTTTGTAGTAAAGAACTGTTATTCCTAATTCCCATCTCTTTGCTTGAGAGCCCCTTAATTTCAAAATTATAGTAATTTGGAGGGAGGAGGTTTACATTCTCCATTTCAAAGAGAGGCTTCTGCATTTCTTAGCAGACACCTGTCCTCCAAACCAGGACACGTGCTGAGACCCGTCAAGCCCTGCACGAGTCGCAACACTCCCCTCTGCCGCCAAGCCCCACGGCCCTGCATGGTTTGGCTCACAGCTCGCACTTCCGGGCTAGCAAATTTCAAACTTTGTCCATATATAAGGCGCTCCAGAGTATAAGGCGCACTTCTGGGTTCAGACCAAAATTTTGGTCAAAAGGGTGCGCCTTATATTCGTGAAATTACTGTATTTTATTCTAGGTACTGACAATAAATATATATTGACATACAAATTTATACAGGTATCTATGCATATATTTAAGCACGTATGTGTGTTTATCAACATGCATGCGTTCAGTTTTGGGGCCCCAGGGTCCCTCACTACAGAAAGGACACTGGAGTGAGTTCACAGAAGAGCAACAGAACTGGGGAAGATTCTAGAGCTCAAGTGCAGTGAGGAGCAGCTGAGGGAGCTGGGGCTGTTTAGCCTGGAGAAAAAGAGGGCCAAGGACACCTAAGTGCTCTTTACAACTCCCTGACAGGAGGCTGTATCCAGGTGGGGATGGTCTCTTCTCCCAGGTGACAAGAGACAGAATGAGACAAAAAGGCCTCAAGCTGCCCCAAAGGAAGTCTTGATTGGATATTAGGAAAGATTTCTGGACTCAAAGAGTGGTCAGGCATTTGAACTGCCTAGGGAATTGCTGGAGTCACTATTTCCAGGGGATTTAAAGGATATATAGACACAGCACTTGGAAACATGCTTTAGCAGTGAACAGTTGGACTCAAGATCTTCAAGGTGTTTTCCGTGATTCTGTGATCCCCTGTGCATACATACACTGCATTAATTATATTTTTATGAAAAGAATGAATCTTTAAAAAAATATCTGGAACTTCACCTTAACAGTTGTAAGATAATCACAACAACACTGACATTAAAAAAAAGGTCAATTAATGGAAGAAGAAATAAATGTAATTTACACTTGAAAAACAAAGCGGCAGAAAACTTTTTATCACCAGCAGCGAAACTAGAGAGATTTGGGGCCTAGTTACTTATACTTGAACAGGAATAACAGCATTTTAAAGCCATTAAGCTCCCAATTCTGCAGAAAGGGTCAATGAACTATAATAGAACTTTCACACCAATTCAATTCTAGATTTTCTTGATTTATTTGAAATTAAACTATTTAGGCACTGAACAATGCTTGAGCGCAGCACAAACCTATGGAACAGGAACACAGTACCACATAGGTAGGCTGTGGTGTGTGTGCTGGTGTCACAGTCAGAACCACAGACATTGCTTTAAAGAAGCAATGTTATAAACCTTAAGATTTGGAAAATAATCCTCTATCCTGAAGTACAGATTGGCAAATAATGTTTCAGAAAAAAACAGAAAAAAGAAAAACAAAATTAATTTATGGTTATGATAACAATGGGACTACTGCTTATGTTGTAAATATTTCAAATAAGTACCCTACTTCTGGTAAAAATTTAGAACAGCACCACAAAGCCTTTCCACATAAATTCTATCTTTTGGGTTTTCCCCAAATTCAGAAAGTAGCTTTTCATGCCCACAAATACAGACCTAGACTATTTTGAATGTAATAATCTCTTTCTGAAACACATGTTAAAAGGCACATCCAAGACCTAGTTAATAACACTATGACCACACAGGCACAAAATTAATAAAACTGCCTTACTGACCACAGACATGAACGGAACCTAACTGTACTGGAGGTTTTTTGTTTGGTTGGTTGGTTTTTTTCCTAATTATGCATGTTTCTCTTGCCTTTAACAGCAACTAGAAATAATTTCCTCTTGGTTTTCGATGAAAGCTGTAGTTAAAAAACTGAACAACTACAGACTTAACTCTAAAAATTTTCCAAGCTCTGACATAAAACACCTCTGTTTGAAATATCAAACAGTAACATTCCTAAGGTTTAAAATCAAATTTAGCATTTGCCAAGAGGTATGACCCTTAAAGGACAAAATATATAAAGTACCTGTGCACAGAAAAGAAGCTTAAACACTTGCTTATTTAAAGCAAATAAACTTAATTATCCAAATCTACATCTTAACTTCTTATCTATAAATTAAGTTTTAGAAATGTGATATATCTAGGGAATATTTTACTGCAATAGTAAAAATCAGTTTTTTAAATGTCTTTCTTCAAAGAAAGTCTACGTGATTTTTACATACCTGTGCAATTGTTCATCTTTGTAGTTCCTTAGATTTATATTTGGCCACTAAAAAAAAAGCAAATATAGCATTATATGAAACTTGTACATCAGTCCTTCATTAGTCAGTAAAATTCACTTATTTCTATCAGTTTTATTTACCTAATAACTAGAAAGCTTTCTTGCACCTAATGTTACATCTTAAAAAAGATATTTTATTGAAAAGCCCACACTGCCTGCTTTAAGAATTGTTCATTTCTTTCCTAGAGGACAGGTAATGTTGGTCACATGCAAGACCACAGTTCTAATGAAAACAAATAAACTATGAGAAGCTGATGAAAAATAAAGTTTTGCCTAGCTTCTTTCCTGCAAATAACATAAAATTTGATAACCATAACATAATTAATTTTTGGCTGCTGTTTTGAATATTCATCAAATTTGGTTTAAAAGTAATCATTATTCTGTCACAGATTACTTAAACACTGCTTATTAAAATGGTATTTAAACTCCCTTATTGATATGCATTAAGAAGGACCACATGAAAAATAACACTCTCTTCAGGACCTATTTTCTTTCTTCATTACATTTTCCTGGTTTTATGGACATCTGTTGTCTATGGTTTCAGATTTCTTTCTGTTGCTACTAGTGAGTATCTTCTAGTCAGGAATGGGAGAAAGTGCATCAAACATTCTTCTTTCCTATCTACATGATACAGTTCTACATTTCCATTTGGTATTCCAGTATTAAGAAACACACTGCACTAGTTAATGATTAGTAAAACTGACTACACCAAGTAACAGTGCCAGATACAGATGAGACTGACACTTTTGCCTCTCTTTCAGCAGCTTAGACAGCAAGCTGACCAAGTGAAAAAGGCAGTAAGGTACCACCTGAGATGCACACAATGAGGTGGTTGGAGAACTGATGCTCCACAGACACAAAGCTGCAAAAGACAACGGGGAGGTGAGCAGCCACATGAGATAACAAATTTCAGACACTGGGATCTGGATCCTGCTCATTAGAGGACAAAGGACGACCACTCTGGCAACAGTATGTCAGTTTATGCTGGTTAACACCAGCAGGAACAGAAATGGTTAGGAGTAAGCCAGAAAACACACAACACTTCTCATTCACAAAGAAGTTCCCAGTTTTCAGACATTAGGAACTCTTTGACAGGACACTGGAAAATACATTGCTGGGGAGGTCTGAGATGGGAGAGAAACTGGCTGTTTGACATAAATTTCAGTTTAAAAAAACCCAAAACACATTAGAGATCAACTACATAAGGCTTCCACTGTCAAAATACTACACAGACTAATTAACAGTGAGATTCTGAGAAACAGTTGTCTGATAATATCCTTAATATGCAATCAAAGATAAAAGTATCTATGACTAATAATAGTTATCTAGTAACCCAGTAAATCTTATAATGGCAGTAAAAAAGTCTGTAAACAGTGAAATCTGGTGGAGCAAAGCTACTGTCATATACATATTCAGGTCTTTATACCAGACAGATTCTTGCTCTTTCAACTTTATCGGTCCCTGAAAAAAAGGCACAGAAATATTTAGTTTCTTTTCTTTTTGTCAAAAAAACAACATAGTCTTGATTATGACTGTCACCATTAATCCTTTTTTTCACCATCTTTGTAACAACACAGAAAAGAAGACAGTAAGAGAATGCTACTCAGCTGAAGGATGGCTTTGATGCACAGAATGACATTTTGGAGGAATTTTGTTTTGAAGACTCTACTATGTACTCAGAAAGTTTTCTTAGTCAAGCAAAGTATATTTTCTGCTTACAAAAAGAGGTAGTATCTTAAAATCTGTGCATTAAACATATTTAATTATATTTAAAATAGAGACCCTCATTCCATTAGGTTTTTCCTTTGTGATGTAAAAATAAATTAATTCTGTAATGAAATTAATGCTACAGAAGTATTTGCACTAGTCAAAACATTCAATGAAGCTTTCATATGTGGCTCAATCAAAGCATCTGAAGTTTGATCTAGAACCCACCTCTTACTAGAACCTTCAGCTCACACTATTTTAAAAAATTCTGCTATGAATCTGAACACAGCAGTATCCCTCTGCAGTCTGAAGTATTAGCAGCTTTAAAGACAATATACCTAATTCTATAAAGCTGATTTCTATACAAATAAAGACATACAGCATTCCATACATGCTTCTTTGAGAAACTGAATTTCACTATTGTGTGTTTTTGAATACAGTTTAAGAGCTGTATATAAAGAGACCACAGCAGCACTAACTAAACCCAGAAGACTCTAATTTCCTGAAATAAAACAAATCATTATATGTACTCTGGAATGAATATTAGAAAGTCAAAGCTCACATGTGGAACAGACTTCTTCCCCAAACAATTTCTTCAACATGCTACCATGGCCTTTATAAGCTCACCTTCAGTATGGTTCCTATCAGATTCCAATTCCAGTCCAGGTTCTCTTTGTGATTGAGAACTTGGCTGTCTCGAAGGTTCATGATGAGTGCTTCTTCAGTATCCTGGAATACAGACATAAAAAATTACAGCAGGTGTCTCTGCATCACCTTTTTCAGTCTTGCAACATGAAATACTGCTCATGTAAAAATCATTAAAAGGGCTGTTTTTCACAGTGATGTGCATTTGAAATTTTGTAAATGTAAATTTTTTGGTTACAGTATTGCATTAAGAACCTAAAAGTAAGAGATTACAACTGGTCACAAAAAGCATTAAAAGTTATGGGCATTTTATTCCCCAGTTTCTAGAAATACAACTTAGTATCCATAGTGCCCACAAGACAAATGAGATAAGAAAGTCCTACATAGAATCACACAAATGATTCTGAATTACATAGAGTGAACCCTGAGGGGTGGGATCCAAGTCTCCAGAACACAGTGTCAAATTCAGGTTTGAAAAATGAATTCTTGTAATACCTTTAAAATAAAGATGTCTTTCTGCACACGGTACTGATCCCTTTTTTGGTGTGTTGAGATTGCTTTCTGAATAATATGATCTAAATGGAGGCTGTAAGGTTTAGGGCCTCTTTTCTTCATCTCGTGAAAACGTTTTAAGCAGTTGAGTGCTGCACTGGCTCGCCTAATAGAAAAAAAAGTTATAATAATTATTTGGCAATGGACCACTGCCTCCTGAATAAACAGTTCAAGAAAGATCTCACGAACAATTCTGAAGCAAAGAAAATTATTTTCTAGAGACACATTTTTATACATCAGCAAGACTCAGTCTCATATCACAACACAGAAAATTATCTCTCAGAGTTTCTAGCACTGAAGTATTATCCTTACTGATAACTTTTCTGCTGCTCTGCAATTAGTGGTATCCGTCACAGTTCAGAGAGAATACTGGAAAGTTTAAAGTTGATTTCCATTGTGAGATGTCACAGTAGATCAACATCTGCAGTGAAACTGGTAGTTGAGAGTGCTAGCTTCAACTTAGAGTAACAAAGTGTCTCTCATACATTCTTATCCCCACCCCGCAAGGGTGGCAGGGATATCAGTAGTACACTTCCTGCTCTTATATCTAACCAGTTCAGCGACAGTATGTTTCAGTTTTCTGGGAAAAGACAGGGAGTAATACAAATTACAGTCGCCAGTCAAAAGTAACACCAGTTAATTAACCAACAGCAGGGGTAGCAGAAAAAAACCCCACCTACTGAGCAAATGAAAATAGGGAAGTCTAAAAAAAGAGGAGTTAAGTCTGTCTTCCCCATACACAACAATTGTTGTGTAGGACAGTGCTTTTATTTTATTTTCAAAAAAGTACCTTTGGATTTGGTGACTTACCTAAATTATTTAAATTTAATCTGTGACAGAGATTACAGTTTATCAGACTATAAAACCAAGCAGAGATATTCTTACTACTCTAACATATATATCCAGAAATGCCAAAAAGTACAATTCCAGGTAATGCACAAGCATCTGTCTTCTGCTCTTTATCCCTTCTTTCATTCCACCACTTTGGCCATGTGAAATACTCTCTCCTGAAATTTCAGATATGTCTTTTTTTGAAAATGAATGGTGTCACTGCATATCAAAATCTTCCACTAGCATATATGAAACCTTCAAAACGAAAAAAACAGAAGAACACTACACTTTCAGGAAGTACTCTACAGGCAGTATTTATCATTTCACACTAGCAGTTTGAAAAAATGCTGTAATTTATCACTGAGAGCACAATGAAAGAACATTGTGATACATCGATCAGAATACTGCTCTGACAAGACAGCTCAGAAATGGCAAGAGAAATGAACAAATACATTTTTACAGGTGAAAGAAAGCTCAACACTCAATTTGTCTTCTACAAAGAAAAGTAACTAAGAACAGAAAATTGAAGAAATATATATTAAAGATGTGAATTTATCAAATTATTTGACTTCTTCCATTAAGCAGTTTCAGTTTTGTAAAGTACCCATAAGATAGCATTTTGTGACAGAACTTTATGCTTTCAAATGTAACACAGAATTCTTACAATCTTTTCTCTTTCATGATGTCAAAGGATGCTGCCATATTCATCAGTGTTGGTAAGCAGTGCAAGTGATGGCTGTGAGAATGAGGAAGAATTGTGTTTGCCTACAAAAAAACCCAGTGAAAGTTAGAAAAACTTATAATAACAATTTCATCCATCTTATTAGGAACAATGTTTAAAGAATCTACCGCTTTTCACAAGATTTTCACAAATTTAGGACAACAAAATCACCTTCTACTTATTATCAGACCATAATTACACACACCATTTTGAACTTGTGATCTAACTAATCAAGCTGAATTACACTAGAAAATAACCTGAAACAATTTCAGAGTTTTATAATATATATTGTTTCCCCTGGAGTTTAAGTTGTAACATGCAAAAATGTGCAAAGTATCAGATGTGCTTATGTCATGTGCATAAAAGTACTAAAACACCCTAAATCAGAAATCAAATTAAAGCTGATGATTTCTACTAAAGCATTACTGTACAAGAAACCCTGATTAATTAACATAACATTCTAATTTACTGGACATTTAACAGCTTTTAATAAACATATGTAGTCCCTCAAATATTTTTGGAAACTAAAGAACAAGAAGGTAAAGAAATTACTTACATTACCAAACACTTAATAAAAAGGTTTTTTTTTTAGTTTTTGAAAAACAGTAATAATATCTTTTTAACAGATCATCTCTTCAGAAAAGATAAAAATACCTGGGCTTTACAACATACTCCAGTGTGAGTTAACAATCATTCCCATTCAAAAGTATTCAGGAAAACAGAAAAATAACATATATTATAAAAAGCAAAGGCTGAGATGTAGACTGGAGCAATTATGAAAACATTATCATCATCTCAGTACAAGATTAGTCTAAGAGAGAAAAGATACTGCAAAAGGTCCACAGAAATAGAATGAAGCTGAAGTTTCCCCGCAGCAGGAGCACTCCACCAAGATGGCATTGCCTGAATGAGTAACATCAAATACCAAAAATACATCAAGCTGAATAATAAAAAATTTTCATCTGTCTCCCCTGTGAGGCAGAAAGCTAAACACACTGTCAGAGGACTGCTGACCATCATTCTAAGAAAAACAAAAATTAGCAACGGTCCTTTTCCTAAACACAGTTACTGATGGCTGCATTTGCAGAGTTCCAGCTTAAAATATAGTATCAGCTCCTATGGAGGAAATTGTCCTGGTGAGAGTCAGAGCTACAAGACAGCCTTGGAGCAGAACCCCTAGCAGTCTTCTTATTGAATAATACTGGTTTTAATATATGAAGTGTCAGAAGATGTAATCTGAAATGAATCCACTATTCAGATGAAAACTACATGTTTCAAGCTTGCAATACAAATTAATGTTGTAAGAGCAAATACGTTTTCACAAGTAGTTATAAAGAGTAGTATTTACCATGTGCAAAAGCTCTCCCAAAAGTATAGTTGCTCTGACAGATACATGGTCATCGCTACTTGTGATCACTTCAACCAGACCCTTAAAAAACCAAAAAAATATTACAACATTTAATGTGTAACATCTTACTTGAACTTCTGCAGGAAAAAAGTATCAAGCATCTATTAAAACTGAAAGTCATTAGTTACCTCTAGAAGTCCATTGGTAATAAAAGCAGAAAGCACTAAAGCCAAGTAGTTATCCATGAGATCAGGCCTGAAGAGAAAAAAAAGTATGGAAACTATTTAGAAACACATTCCTTACTGTTCCTGCAAGAAAACAAGAAATGTTTTGTCCACACTGCAACAAAACACAACAAGAGGAATCGTTTAGACTAAGCTCATTAAAGCCTCACCTTGACCTGGCTCGATGGGGTAGAACAGTTTTAGCCTCAGCAGCTACAAAACCATCAGAAAGTCTCCAGCAGTCTTGAAACCTTCCTGGATCTAGAACAAGAAAATATGGACAAATGATAATTATGATTTTTGGCTTTCACAGTATTATTTTAGTGGCAGTCAGTATGTAAATAATAATCCTTGTCTGCAAGTATTATTTTTGTCAGAGGGGATCTCTAACAAGTCATCTAATCCACAGTCCTGGACAAAGCAAGGGTACCTTGAAAGCCAGGACAAAGATTTTATCTAAGTGTCAACAAAACCAATGATATTTCCAATTCATAAACACATTAATATGTGTAACAGAAAATACCATTAGCACCTAAAATGTTACAAGGTGCATCCATATATAGAAGTAGCAAGTTTCCAAAAAAAATTATTTATTTACTTATAAATTTTAAAAAGGCAGGGAATCCTCTTGGGTTTACAAAGGAAAAATTCTAAAGGTAAAATACTAAGTTGATTAAATTTAAAGACATGAAAAAGCATGTGCTTGCCCTCAAAAAAGCAGAAGTCAAAGGACAATGGGGACAGCTAACAGACAATATATGGAAAAGACTGACTAATTATTTTTCTGTAGTATTCACTGTATACTGTAGTATTCTGAGTACAGTAATTTCACGATCACAAGCTGCATCAATTATAAGCCGCACTTCCGGGGTGTCGGCAACATTTCGTTTTTCCTCCATACACAAGCCGCACCAGATTGTAAGCCGCACTTCCGTTCGCAGCGAGGATCTGCATGCAACTTTCACAAAGTTGCCAAGTAGTAACAGAATCGCGGGATCACGGGATTAACTGGCTCAGCTCGGGGTCGTGCAGGCTCGGATCCGTCCCACTTTTCCCCTGCTGGGGCCGGGCAAGCTCGGATCGGGCCCTCCACCCCCCCACAAGGGTCATGCAGGCTCGGATCAGCCCTGCTTTTTCCCCACTGGGGTCAGGTGGGCTCGGATTGGCTCAGGGCCGTGCGGGCTTGCACTTCCGGGTTAGCAAATTTCTGAACCTCATCAATATATAAGCCGCACTTGATTATAAGCTGCTCTTCGGGTTCAGACCAAAATTTTAGTCAAAATGGTATGGTTTATAATCGTGAAATTACTGTAGTCCTAACCATTCAAAGAAGTCTAATCTGTAATGCTCACCTTAGTCTTTTTTTAATCCTAACTAAGATGGTCTTTCATCAAACTTATAACATTTAACAGGTGATAAACAATCTTAAACAGGACTTCAGAGCACCCAATATATTCAGCAATAAATCAATTAATACTAAGGCAATTTACAACACACAGAAAACAGCAAAAGTTTCAAATTTGTATAGAAGCTTAATAGACAGAATTCTTATGTGAACTGTTTTAAATACATACCTACACTGAGAAGTGCCTCAATAAATTCCTCTGCAATAACAGGGAGAGGAAGGCGAAATATATCGTAGAGTACTTCAAGCAGACCTCGCTGCCAAAGAAAACGTAACACAACAGGATTTTACAGATTTACAAAATGTTCCCTTTTTCACTATTAATACTGACTTTGAGATTTCTAGAGTGTAAACGCTGATGCATTTATTGCAGTGTTTTTTTCATAAAGTGAATAAACTGGAAAAGAGAAGATGGGGCTCTTTTACTTTTGAACTGTCCCTTATTGTCACTATGAATGATAGTAGCTCAGGTTACTTGGTTTGCAGATTTTTAGAACAGAACCATCAACTTTTATCTAGTAAGTTCAATTTGTGAAGAAACATTTTTATTTACCTGGAATTCAACCCTGATTATTATGCTTTAAACTTGCAACTGCAGCTATTGTAAACACACTTTGATTTGTCAATAGAATAAAAATTAATTTATGTATTTTTCTCTCCTTCATTTTGTCACACACACATGGTGTCCTTCCCAATCTTAGAAGAATTTTGTAATAGAATTACAGACTTGAACTTTGGGGGTTAAATAAACTTAAGGACAGCTGTCTCAAAACTGTGTTTATATAAACCATTAAACTGCTAAAAAGTTAAGAACAATTTAATTAAAATATTAAGTATTATTCCAACATCAGTACTAAATATTCACCACCTACCCGGATTTCCATATTTGGTATACAGAGTACCCCGATAAGAGACTGAATCCCAGAATTTCCAGGTTTGCAAAGGCTGATAATACCTAGAAAACATTAAATGTATAATAATACTCCCTCATCAACAAAATAAAGGACAATAGACACATAGTTAAATTAGATTTCCAGTTTGAAAGAAAGCACACATGAAAAAAATTACTAATCATAAACATTTTTGTCTCTATAATATCATCCCCTTCCCAACCAATAATATTTAACAGAACTTCATAATCACAGAATTTTACATCCACATTTAATAATTGTGCTACTTTTGTCCTTCCTACTGTGAACAGTACTAAAAAGTTATCTGTGAAAACAACATATGTATGGAAGAAATGACAAAAGGATAAAACTCTCTGTAATGACTCTTGAGCCTGAAAGGTTTTCATCAACTGAGCAAACTGTAAGGAATTTCAATCAAAAGCTACATCTTAACCTAACAAATTAATTCATTTCCTTTTAGTTTCAGGTGAATTCTAACAGCTCTTAGATCTAAGGGCCTGAGTTTCGGAAGATGCAGTAACACACCTATCAGAAACTGTTCAAAGGAAGTCTTAAAGTCATCACATGCTTCCTCTTCAATCATGGGAGAACACACAAGAAACTTGAAGGATATCAAGACATTAAAATTAAGCTTAGCGATCATTTTCAGAACTTCAAAAATAACACAAATAGTGTCACAAAAGAGCCTAAGTATAGCCTGGAAAAAATCCCACTCAAAATTTTGTCAAATATTTATATTAACTGATTTAAATTTGCAGTAAAGTGTCTTGACAACAAAAAGTAATCCCCAAGGCAGTACGTTCATCTTATGTATTGCAATATCACGAAGAAAGAAAAATTTAGTAAAATTTAGAAAAAAAGTATTTTTTGATTTAGAAATGTCTTCTATATGAAAAATTGCAAACTATGCCCATTTCTAATTTGTCTTCAGCTATGGCAGCATGTAAAGTATTTGCCGGTACCTCAACAAACACAAAAATATTTCATTTACAGTGGTAGAACCATCTCAAATGCCAATTCTTATGATATGATGTTATTTTAAACATCCTTTCACCCATTAGATCTCAAGAATGACCATCAAGATGTAATTTGTAGGGCATTTTACACAGGGAGGGGAAAAACCGTGCCTTATCAGGAGTCTAGTAAATAAACAGTTAACTATTTATTGCATCGTCCAATTTTACAGTATCAAACACATTTAAGTAGCTCTGTAGGAAGGTACTGATAGAAATTAGACATATCAAATGAGATAAGTCCTCATTTATACTAGAAATACAAATGGCACTTCAATTCATCTACTTTCAAACAAAGAAATCTTACCTGCCCATGATCGAAATGCTGCCACTATTCCCATTTTACTAGCTAGGAATCGTGCTTCTCTGTCCTCTCTGTCATTAAAATAACAAATGTCACAATGCAGGTAATAATTACAAAATGAACTGTATTAGAGTATTATTATTACAGTAGTATTATTAAATGGTAGTTAACTGAGGTGGGGGACAAAATCCAATGTAAAAGGAATATTTTATGTATGCATATATGTGTGCATATGCATTTACACAATGTATATACACACCGAAAAGGTACAGAATTTTTAATTATTGTTACTTTTCCAGGGGAGCTTCCATAGGAGGATTACATGAAAACCACCTACAGGTGTCAGATTAATCACTCTGCACCTCCACTGAACACAAAGTCTACAGCAGAGAAGTAAAGACTTGGACCTTATTCAGTTACCCAGACCTAAGCATCTAATCCCATTTGATAATTAAAAAATCCTGAATAATTCAAATTGGAAGCCATCTCAGGAGATCAAAAAGTCATCAGTTATCAGACTAGGCCAGATTATAGAATATAGAAGGGTTTGGGTTGGAAGGCACCTTAAAGGTCATCTAGTTCAACCCCTCTACAAGAACTCAGCAAATGCAGTGTGTAGCACACGCTCCTTTTACAGTGTCCAGAGCTTTAGGACGTATACAAGCTTCTGTAATTCAGTTTGGAATCTCTGCAAAAAAACTCAAACTCGGTGCTAGAAACTCTCAAGAATGGAGGCAGCAGGACCTCTCGGGACAACCTACTCTAACTCTTGACCAGGTTCATATAAAATCATTCCCCATGCCACTTATATCAAGTTGAAATCTTTCTTGCTTTAATTTGTCTCTGTTGGTTCTTGTCCTCCCACCTTACACCACCTTTAAGAGCCCTGGCTATATCATCTTGAAAGCATTTTCACAGCTAGTGAAAAGGCTGCTATCCATCAGAGGATTCTCTCAACCATCGCCTCTCTAGGCTAAACAAGCCCTTTTAAATCTTAAATGCTTAACAGTATCTTAGAAAACTCCACTCCAGCCAACTGTATTCAACTTCTAGAAATTTAGTACTGGTATAATATTGGAACTAATATTTGGAAGAAGTACAGCTTAATTCCAATGCTATAAACCTAACTGCTAGCACAAGTAGCAGCACTAAAACTTACTTGAGTTGTCCTTCTGCTGTGTCTGGATTATGCCTGTAGTGAAAATCTGTGTAAGGGGCTAAAATTCGCTGAACAAAAGAAAGACATGCATTATTTTCACATGAAAATACAGTTAAATCACTATTGCCCTTTCCTCAGTCCCACTCCAAACTGTTGTATTATTCCTGCTTTATACACCTTAGGCACTTAGCCTGAAACATTATCTTTTAGACACTTCACCAACACAGACAAAATCTGAGACAAAAGTAAAACATTTTAATGAGTAATACAGTGTTTAATTTCTGTAACTGAACAAGTAAAACTGCACTCACCTCTAATTCTACATCTGCTCGCACATACTGTCGGGTCTTTGGATGATTAATGAGGTGCAAAACTGTAGTTATCAGAGCCTCATTTATTCGGCTTAGCTGACAGTCAATCACATTTTTCAGGATGGTACTTAAACCACCCCGAAGAGCCACCACCTCAGGATTCTGAAGTGCTAGATAAAGGAAAATGAGTCATTTTGACCAGTGATCAAAGATAAAACACTTCATGGAATATGACAAACATGTAATCTCAAGTATGGAGATCTTATTTGTCCTGAACATTGCTGAGGCACATGTAAAGCTTTTACTGGAACTGGCTGACATGGTAATGAATTGCAATTTTTGATTAATTTATCATACACAAAAATACTGGTCACTCAGAATCCAGCCACTTCCCAACCAAGTTTCCATATAACGGTTTCTGGATTTCCCCATAAAGAGCTTTCATGAGCTTAACTGAACTGACAAAGATAAAATATTTATACTGAAATAAGAGTAACATTTTGTTTATTTCTTTAAAACAGAAGTTTTAATCTTGAAAACAAATTGCTGAAATAATTTCCCACTGATTGATTTTGAAAAATTTCAAAAATCAGCAGCCAAATTAAAATTTAGGGAGCTAGTACAAACCACGTAACTACAGTACACACCCTGAAAATTTTTATAAAGCAAAATAGTTTGCAGTTCTCTGAACTCTTCCAAATTTATCAGCATCTTGTGTATGGAAATCTCTCTATTTCAAATCCGTTAATTTAAGAAACATCAACTGCAGTAAAAAAATGTTTTTAAGGAAAAACAAAAACTGTCAAGTCTTGAAGGAAAGATGAAAACCTGAAACCTTTGCCTTGGATACATAAATAGATTTTAAGTAATTTTGGTTTATATTATAATAATAAACAAAATCCATGAAACTGACTGTAATCAAATAACATTTAACATCTAACTCCTTGTTAAAAAAATACAGTGAATAACAATGACATCAAAACTGAACATTCATTACGAAAAATCATCTTACCTAGTTCACAGATAATGGCTATACATGCTCGAACCATTCTGTCTCTTTCTTGAAGACCATCATTTCCAACTGCTATCAAAGAATTAGTAATAGAACTGGGGAACAATGAAGCATTCACAGTGATCATCTGCCAAAAAGCAAAAGCAAAGGAAAAATCCTCTGGTTTCTTTGTGTTTCTCTAAATATTCTTTATATTCTATAGAAATATATAGAATGAATATAGATATAGATATAGATATAGATATAGATATATAGATAGATATATAGATATAGACATATAGATATAGAGATATAGAGAGATATATATAGATATATATAGATATATATAGATATATATAGAGATATATAGATATATATAGATATAGATATAAACAATATACAGTAATTTCACGATTATAAGCCGCACCAATTATAAGCCACACTTCCAGGTGTCAGCAACTTTTTGTTCTTTACCCATATATAAGCCGCACCTGATTATAGGCCTCACTTCAGGTTCGGACCAAAATTTTAGTCAAAATGGTGCGGCTTATAATTGTGAAATTACTGTATATTAATTTAGTATACATAATATAATATATAATACAAATTGTATAATATATTAATAACATATATATATTCTAAATATACTTTCATATTCACCAGCATTCTGTTTCCTACATACAGTTAGACAGACTAGTCCACCTAATACTTGGTTGTATCCAGTGAATCTTCACAATAATTTCTTTTGCTGTTGAAATATCTTACATGTGGTTTGTCAGTTTACTATTCTCTTATTGCTTCAGTTTTTTATTTTAATATTTTACCTTAATAAGAAAGAATTTAAAATATATCTTTTGCAGTGAGAATTAAAACTATCTTCATCATTTTTTTTCCCAAGAATATCTTTACTGACAAAGAACATTATGCAATGACAGAGTAGACCACATACTCATCTACTATTAAGGACATTCTGCACCACAGAAAGCCTCAGCTGTTAGTTTAGGATACTCAGAATTCACACCAGATTAAGGAGCAAGATATATGAAAGCACTCCTGAACAACCAATGCCACCAACTCTTCACCGTCCCCCAAGTTAGGCTTTGATTAGAAAGGCTGAACAACCGCTTGTTCAAATTTCTTCAGTTTGTGAATATTAAATACACTTATCCTTCCGAAGCAAGAATATCACTAAACAGATGTGTTACTAAGAAGGAATCAGGTTTGTTTGTGAATATTAAATACACTTATCCTTCTGAAGCAAGCATATCACTAAACAGATGTGTTACTAAGAAGGAATCAGGTTTTTGTCTGGCTGCCCAAAAAGGGAACAGTAAAATCTTTTATAGCCCACTCAGCCATGTCACCTTTTTTTTTCTCCACTAACAAATAAAAATGAGACCAAAAAAAAAAAAATTCAGTACCCATCAACCACCTAAAATTTAAGGGCCAGTTTCCCATGCTTTTGCTTATCATCTCTTTCGTCTTCAACAAAACAAGGCTTATCTCTGCAATTCTTCCAAAAACAATTTGTCCTGTATCCATCTTATATCTCTCTGATATGTTACAGGTTTTCGCAAAGATGATTGGTTTTTTACCTTATTTTGCCGAGATGTTAAAATTAGAGGGATCAACCATTATATCAAAAATACTTGAAGAGTTCTAACAAATCTATCTTTAAATACATGTTTTTGAGAAGCTTCTTGTTACATGTAATGCCAACAAAACAGAAAGCTTTAAGATAGGACTTTGAGGAAAAAACAAATTGTCTCCCACCCACACAGTCTTTCACTTTTACACTTGCAAGAAGAAACAAGAATAAGCAATAGAATAGGTGCACCAATCCACTCTAGAAACTACAACCTGTTTGCTACTGATATTGGCATGGTACTTCCTGGGAGGACACAAGCTGTTCTGCTTCACTGTTTTCTGTGTTTTTAAGACACGAGAAGGAAAGGTTTCTTGTAATACTCAATTCTAAACACATTAGTAGAATAAGGAATTTTCTGTATTTACTTTGTATCTGCTCTAGGTATTAAAATTCAGTTGTAAAGACCAAGGACAGTTAATGGAAAGCTACTTACAAGTAGCTAAGATGAAATAAGTAATAAAGACCATGAATTTGGTGTTTTAAGAACTCCTTTAGAAAACAGGAAGAAAGAAGATGGTACGTATTGCATCTAACCCTGACCTCTGCTTTAAAAAGAAAACATCTGGACTATTAAATTTTAAAAAAAAGTCTGATTGATTTCTACTAGATAGAAAAATGCTTCATGAAGCAACTTCACGCCATCCTTCTCAGGGCTTGAGATAACACTAAATTGTAAAGATTTTACGAGTAAATGTATAGGTAACTGCAGCCAAAACAGGCTGTGAGCACTCAGCCTTCAAAAGCTACTGGACATCAACTTTAAAAATCAGATTTTTAAAAATCTTCCTATACCATTTAAACCTAGTATTTTTAAAACAAAGTTTATGATTGCCTTTTCTAAATTAATAAATAAGTACTAGTATCTTATATTTTGTTATTGTTCTCTATGAAAAGAAAGAAAAGGGAAGGTTTTAATTTTAATCTATGCAATTCTCATAGACATTTTTACTACCAAAGATGAAGTTAAAGAGCCAAATCTTGAAACTGAAAACAATAGTTTTGTCACACTGGAAAAACCCAGTTTAGTTTCACTGAAATTTATCTTCTGAACAAGTTTTTAAACTTTTTTTCATTTTATTTGCCATTCATTCTTCCTTTCTAGATCTTTATATAATCCTTTAGGAATCCTGGAATCAAATCACTAAGTCTGAGACATTGAGGGAGATGAAGACAGAGGCAGAAAAAGAGCAAGAGCAGGGCAGCAAACAGACAATGTGAAAATACAGAATGTGCTATTCAGGAAGCACGGTATTCCTTGTGAGAGTACTGACAGCTCTATGCCAATGCGTGCTTAACTGCTGTGGCCCAGTACCCTGGGGTGACTTTGTGATATTGAATTTATCCCCGTTCGTCTGTTTAGCCCAGAAACAAGTTTTAAGGCTGGATTTAAGAGTGAAGGGAGGAGAAAGAGAAGCAGTGGAACATCTGAGGCAGTTGTTTTCAAAACAGAGGCAGGAGTTCCATCACTTTGTCTTCGGTCACCGTAGTGGACAGTGGGAGAGAGTTCCCCTTTGCTTTTAGTTAGTTTTTGACTAACTGAAGCAGAAAAGTCCCCCAGAAAGGTATTTTCTTTTTTTCCTGGAATTATTTCAACCTGCTCTGGACTGGGCACCTGGGGCCCACTGGGGCCTGGCCTGGGCAGTGGCATTTTCCAGCACTAGATGGACTGATACCAGACTGAGCCAAGCTACAGCTGAGCTACCACCCACAGGAGAGAGACTTTCTGAATTGGTCATCTCTTCAAAGCAGTAAGAGGTTTTGTTATTCAGTATAGCTCATTTTTTTGTGCTTTGCCTGTTGAATAAACAGTTTTTTTCCACTTCTCTCTGAGGAAATTTCTTCCCGAACCAGTTGAGGGAGGGGTCGCTTGGGTTTGCTTCCTGAAGGGGAACTTTGGAGGTTTTCTCCCAAATTTGCCCTAAATCAGGACAAATAGATTTCAATGGCGCCCAATGCGCAGCTCAATAAAGTGGAAAAAGCCTGTACTGATTGCATGTTGGTTGTAATTACTCTGTTTCGGGACAAAGCAGTCAGTAGCCATGTTATTTGAATTCATAATGTCTCTTGGGATGGAGGCCTTCATGTGCCTCTGGTCCCTAGGTTTTTTTGAGTGGCAATACCTTTATGGTCCCTAGATTTATTATCTTATCCAGAACTAGCTCCATTATTGTCCCTCATGTGAAGTTTTTACAGCAGAGGGACACAGATTCGAATAGCTATTGTGCTGGGCTTGGTGATAATCATTTATACAAAGTTTATAAAGGTATGTATGGTTCATGGTTATGGTTATCTACCCAATTTGTTAGAGCAGGAGGAGGGGATGAGGCTTTTCAGACTTTTCTTTCCTTTTTTTCCTTTGAATCTGTTACATCACTTTTGGAGAATGTTCAATTTCCCCTGAATGTTTAAGGGACCACCTTCCTGGTATTTAAACTGGTAAGCTTCCTCTATACAGTCTTCCACTTCTCTAGAATGAGGGCTGACCCAGGAGCAGACTCAGGCATGGAAACTCCTGAGTGGTGTGGAGAATGGGAGTGAGTGGGCCAAATCCTGAAGGAATTTTCTAACCCTGTAGTCTGGGACTTTCCATATGACCAGATTCAGAACCTAGCTGAGGTGGGGAAATACCTAAAAGAGAAGTGTCATGATGACTCTAAGGAAAAAAAGATGATTGCAGTAAGCTGGACCCTAGCATATGCTTATTGCACACTGCTAGATACTGTAGGGCAGCAGAAAGAGGAAAGGGGACAGGAAGAAAAATCAGCCACTATCCCAGTCACTGAGGCTGCAGCTAACACTCCAGCTACTCAAGTTATCGCAAACCAGACTGTGAGCCTAAGCCAGCAGCTAAACCCGAGAGTGAGAGTAAGCCACTGGCAGTTGCTGCAGAAAAGAAGCACACCAGCAAAACTGATCGGCCAGTGGACAACAATGATCCAGGGGCAGGATCTCAAAGTGAGCTCCTGAAACAAAATCAGAAGTCAAAGCAACTGACACAGATCAGAAGTCCTTTCCCCTGAAATTGAGTTCTTATCTCTGAAAGATCTTTGTGGTCTAAGAAAGGATTACACCAGACAATCTGATGAATCTAGAATTAGTTGGCTAGTCTGTCTTTTGGACACTGCAGGCGAGGCTACAATTCTGGATGGTTGTGAAGCAAGGCATTTGGTATCCCTGTCACATGATCCTGTTATTGACTAAGGAATGATGAGGGCAGCTAACCCCCAGTCTCTGGGAATGGGTCCTGGGAAGTGAGGCACAAAGATATCTGTGTGCAGATGATCTCTATAGGCAGCAAACCCAGTGGAAGACCACAGAACAAGAGATTCAACACTTGAGAAATGGCAGTGGCAGATACTGTCTTCTCAGATGACCTAAGAACTAAGAATCCAGATTTGGTACCATGTACATCTGTGATGTGGTGAAAACTTGTACAACTTGGGCCACAAGAATACACTTCCGCTTTAGGAATAATTAAGTGGGATGAAAGAGAGAAGCTTGATATGGTGAAGAAGCTCCAAGCATATGCAGATGCTGTACATGGTCCAACACATGCCAGAATCGCAGCTGTGGAAACACATCTGTGGAAATTAGAAGACAAGATACAGGAGAATCACGAGAAACTCAGGGAGAGCATTAAAGAAGATCTTCTCCAAATCCTGTCTGTACAGATCAGAGGTTCTGGTACACAACGCAGATGTTCCCCAGATAAGGAGAGAAGGTACACACCATGAGCTGAGCTGTGGTTCTTCCTGAGTGACTGTGGAGAAAACATGAGGAGATGGGATGGAAAATGTACTGCTGCTCTGGCCCGACGGGTACATGAATTGAAAGAAGGCAAAACTCAGAGAAGTTTCATCCAAAGGGAAGCAGCTCCAGTTGCCCATAGCCAAACTGCCAGGTATGATGATGATGGTGATGATGAGATGGTAAGTCCAATCCCCTTCAAGGAACCTCCAAGACATATGTTCAGAGAAAGAAGGATAACCAGGCTTAGAGGGGCCCTGCCTCTAGTCAGACAGAGGCTAGGGAAAACCATGTTTTTTAGACTGTGTGGACTAATGGGCCTGGCACACCTGAACCACAAAAATATGAGGCCTTGGTCAACACTGGTTCGCAGTGCACATTAATCCCAACAAGATATGTGGGGGGAAAATCTGTTTCTATCACCGGCGTGACAGGGGGATCACAGGATTTTACTTAGGTGGAAGCTGAGGTGAGCCTAACTGGAAATGGAGGAAGAAACACCCTATTGTGACTGGCCCAGAGACCCCATGCATTTTGGGCACAGACTTCCTCCCTACCCTTTGAAATGGGTATTTCAAAGATCCAAAGGGACTCAGGTGGGCATTTGGGAGACCGGCTGTCGAGACAGAGGGTGTCAACAAGGCACTGAACTCCTTGCCTGGACTGTCAGACAACTCATCTACAGCAGGACTTCTGATATGGGGATAAGGGGTGGAATGTCCTGGGGAGACTTTGTGATATTGAATTGTATCCCCATTTGTCTACTTAGCCCAGAAACAAGTTTTGTACCTTTAAGGCTGGATTTGAGATGTCTGAGGCAGTTGTTTTCAAAATACAAAGACAGGAGTTTCATCGCTTCATCTACTGGACTGTGTCACCATGGTGGACAGTGGGAGAGAGCTCTCCTTTGCTTTTAGTTAGCTTTTGACTGAAGCAGAGAAGTTCCTTGGAAAGTTTTTTTCTTCCTGAACTGGTTGGGGCCACTTGGGATTGCTTCTTGTAGGGAGCCTTTGGAGGTTTTCTCCCAAATTTGCCCTAAGCTTGGACACCCAGAAAGCACATGAGAAAGCTGTTAACTTCAGTGGTAGCAGGCTGGGCGACTTTTTGTTGGTCTGACACTGTCTTTTAACAACACAGAATGTTATAAGTAAGTAGCAAAAGATGCTAGGAAAAGGCTTTCCATCAGCAGAGTTCTCAGCATCAAGGAACCACAAACGTGGCTACACAGCTTGTGGATTTGATGCACACACCTGTTGTATGCAAATACCCTTGCATCATGATGGAGGAAAAAACCCACCAAGGGTCAGTTGTATGATTTCTTTGATATTTCTCTTTCACCATCATTTTTTCAGATCAAACTAATGAATTTGTTTGCCTTGCTGTCTTTTCTTTCATGCAAGACAGAAGTTTTTGCTCAAGTAGGAACTCTCAAAAAAGCCCAGAAATAATGAGGACAATTTTCTGACACAAATAAAGCCAGTTACGGATGTGTTTCCATCTTCTGATTTATGTTTGAGTCTACACTGGAGCTCTTATTTCAAAGAAGATTTGCAAAGAACTTTTATAAAGAACTTCCTTAGGAATCTGCTCCTTTATAATGGGGCTTTTTTGGTTTTTTTTCCTTATTTGGGTTTGGAGGTAGCTGTGTTTAATATTTAAAACCCTCTTTTTTGGCACAATTGTTAATCAAGCACATTGTATCTTCTCTAAGACAGAAAACACATTTAGATAGATTTAAAATACAAAAAGAGATTTAACACAGATAGTGCTCCAGGGGAACCATTCTTCAACTACTTCAGAATTTACTTCTGTCTTTGGTAGTTTTTATAAGAATAAGATAATAATAAAGAACAGTGAAGTCCAGCACAAAGGCAGAATATTATTATGTTTCCTGAATAGATCTGGTAACTCTATATGCTGATTTCTCTAGGATGAATTTGAAAATGCAGCTACTATCCTTTTAAATCTCACATCCATGGGTGCACAGTATAATAACCATCACGGACTAACCACATTTTATTGAGTATCTGAGACAAAATCCTACATGGATAGCAGCAACTGCCACAAATAAAGCAGTAAGTCTATAAGCATTCCTTGAATGATTACTTCAGTGACAATTTGTCTCATTTCTCATACGGCAGAAAATCTCCCAATCTTGCTCACAGGTGCTTAAAACAAACTACACAATGAAGTTGTCATAATTCTAATATTGAACTTAATGTTTGTTTTATGCCCTTGCATTCACTCTTGGATAAGTGCTTCCCAAACCTTGCCCAGTAAGCAAGATTTTACTAGTGCACTTGAGAATTCTAAATGGTAAAAATGTAAAATCAAAACAACTCTCTTTACTACATTTTTCTTTTAAATTATCAGATAAAGAAAGGTATTAGAGATTTGAAAAAGCACTGTTGATGGAGACAAGCAGGAGTCAGCAAAATTGAGTGGCACAGCAGATACAACCATACATAGAAGATTTTACCTTTCTGACTAATCGAAGTGCTTGTGTTCTTTCTACTTCATTACTCTGCTGTATGTCAATGCACCTAAAATAAGTTAAAAAACACATTTTGTTTATAACAACAGTAACTTGCACCTTTACACTTAACAACTCATGTTAATATTTACGCACATCAGCACAAAAGAAAAAAAACATATGGTTTAAAAACTACACTTTCCAGCAAATACACACATTATGATACATCAGTTAGGTTTGGTTTATATTTTCTCAGCTATTTTCATTAAAATTAAGTCAGTGGAATGTTCTCAAATATAAAATGGCAGAGCATAACACTTCAACAATTATTTTCCCAGCCAGCTGTTTTTGTGATTTGCAAATGAGACTACACCAAGTATTTGTAATGTTTCACATCAACACACTTTGAGTGTTCTCAGATCAGAAAAGTCCTTTCACACAAAAAAAAAAAAAAAAAAAACAGAAGACTAAAACTACATATTTATAAATAGAAATTCACACATGAATCTGTATCAGCATATTAAATAAAAAAATTAATTACAGGAAGCACCAGAAATGCTATTATTTACATCTATTCATCATGCCGATTGTATTATCTCACAGTTGGTTTGCCTTTCAGTATTTTTCTGTTGTGTCATTGATTATATTTAGACTACAAATTCTTGGACATTAACTACAGTAATTTCACAAGTATAAGGTGCTCCGGGGTATAAGGCGCACTTCTGGGTTTGGACCAAAATATTAGTCAAAAGGGTGCACCTTACATGCGTGAAATTACTTTTTAGCTCTTGACTTTGCACTGGAGGCTCCATAGCACTGTGATAATACAAAGTATCAAACAACTCCCACATAAAAACTTAAGACATGAAAATTATTTAATATTTCAACCTTATTAATTTATACTTAATGGCATTCATGATTAAAATAAGAAATTCTTTTGATTACTTGTAATATATAATATATTAGGATAGCATTTATTTGGATTAGCTAGTGTGATGAAATATTCTGTTGAAGAAAAAGGTATTTTATAAAACTAACTACCAAGAACATAAGAGGATATGAAAACACTTCTCTCCTGTCTCAACCACGAAAAAGCAAGCGATTTAGAACTTTACAACTTACAACAAGAAGAGGAAAATTACCTGGCTATCAAATAATCCACTTTCAACTTTAGCACCTTCTGGAGAATACTGGAGTCTCGGATAAGATAGCGGAGGGCTCGCAATCCTGCTGCTCGCACCTCTTTTGCTTCATTAAGTAAAGCTAACCTCAGACTACAATGGAGAAAATAAGAGGGATAAACAACTTCACCATATGACATGTAGCTACTACTCACTCATTTAAGTTGAAAAAAAGTATGATTTTTAAAAATAAATGTTCTGAGCTAATTTTCTGACTTTCAGGTCTTCTCCCGTGCAACCTAGAAGGCAAGTCCTCATCCTAGTCAGCAGATGTAGACAAAATATTAATTTTTAAAAGTCAGAAATTACTTTTTTCCCCAAGTAACAGCTTGTACATCCATGAAATGACATAAAATGAAAACCTGTACACAACTTGTTCTTTGACCAAAAAAACAGCTGAGGACAATATTAGTCCAAGAAAATTAAGAGGCAGAGTAAGTAGGAAAGAAGAAATGAGATAGAGAAGAACTCTAGAAATGGAGTTAGCAAGCACAAAGTAGCACACTGTCCTTTTGAAGGCCCTCAGGATATTAGTCCCTCTTCCTCAAAGACATGCTGGGTGGGCTGGGAATCGTCCCCATCTCAACCTTCCAGTGACATTTACTAGTATGATTTTTCACTGGACATCTAAGAATATAAATACTTCAGCCAGTGAGACTGAACTTCTACAAAGGACTTATTTTTTTCTTTCCTTATCCTAGCGTTGTCGTACATGGCAATCACCTACTCCAAGGCAAAAAAACTCTTCAGCATGTTTTGGTGAGTACATGGCCTGGGTAAGTCACTGTAACAGAAGCCTACTTCTAGGTGATACCTGAACAAAGTAGAAAGGCTGCTGTACCATTTTCAATAAAGATGAACTGATTATTATTTTCAGAAACAAGTAGGGAATTGTTTCAAGACCATCTTTCCTGTAATATGAATACATTGCCCATGCTACTTTGAATGAAGTCAGGGACACAGCTGCATTTCTGAACTTCCAAGACTGGACATCGGACTGCTGACTTATGTCCAGCCTCTCGTCCAGCAGCACCCTGAAGTCCTACTCAGTAGGGCTGCTCTCAAACAGTTCAAGCCCCAGCCTGTGTTGATACTGGGTGTATTCTTGATACCAAGGATCTTTAAGCCCAACTTTTGGCTCTGCACAGGACAATCCCGAGGGTCACACCATGTGCCTGAGAATGTTGTTCAAACACTTCTTGAACTCTGCCAAGCTTGGGGATGTGACTACTGCCCAACCACCCTCTGGGTAAAGAATCCTTTCCTGATAACCAATGCAAACCTCCCCTGACACAACTTCAGGCCATTCCCTTGGGTCCTGTCACTAGGCCAATGGAAAGAAGTGATCATGCCTGCCCCTCCTCTTCCCCTCACAAGAAACCTGCAGACCAATTAAAGAATGGGCACAGTAAAACTACTACAAAGGACAAGACTACAATGAGATTCAACACTCAAAAGAAAAAGCTACCAAAAAGATGTGTCACTATCTTTAAGTATGCAATGAAAACATACAGCTAGTCAAAAAGATAAAGCCCAGTTTTAGCTACGAAAACAACTACATAAAGTATACCAACATTTTGCTCAAAGAGCAATTAGCTTTCCTAAGCTTTGTTCCTTAAGGGACATCTAAATTGAAAGAACACAGAAATGCATTAAATATTACGTCTTATTTGCTTTTGTCACCAGTGCTGGTCTTCAAGACAAATTTACAAATTTCTGTGTGGAAATAAGCACGTACATTTGACAGTCAGAAACGTCTACAAAACACATAGAAATTCCAATTACAGTAATTTCACGACCATAACGTGCACCGGACTATAAGGCACACTTTTTTTTTGCAGCAAGGAGCCGCGCGGCACGCAACAAAGTAACGCATTAGTAACAGAATTGCGCCATTGCGGGTTTACTGGTATGTGCTCAATTTGCAAACATTTTTCACAGATTGGCGTAGCCTTTAAACGCAGTCCCAGGCACCCTCCCTGTGCCGTGAGCCTCGGCACTCTCACCTGCCTGTGGTGCCGGCTGGCGAGGCAGGGCTCAGGGCAGCCGCGGCTTGTGGCGGTCTGGGGTGGCTCGGGGTTGCCCGTGGTCTGGGTTGGCTCGGGGTGGCCGCAACTCACAGCTTCTGTGGCCGTATGCTCCCGCCTTCCCTGTGCGGCTCATGCTGGGCCAGCGGCAGTACTTCCCTCTCTCCCCGTGTGGTGGTCGGGGCCGGCGCCACTCCGCTCTCTCCCTGCACGGCTTGTATGGGGCCGACGCCACTCCACTCTCTCCCTGCATGGCTCATATGGGGCCAGGGCGGCACCGCTCCACTCTCTCCCTGCGCGGCTCGTCCGGGACCAGCATCGCCTCCCTCTCTTCCCGCGTGGCTCGTCCAGGACCAGCACTGCCTCCTTCTCTCCCCACGCTGCGTCCGGAGGTGCCTCCTTCTCTCCTCGCACCGCATCAGGGGCCAGCACCGCCTCCCTCTCTCCCCATGCAGCGGCTGGGGCCGGCGCTGGCTCCCTCCCTCCCTGTGCGGCTCCTACCAGCCGTGGCTGCCCGTTCCCCCTCCCCGCCACGGCTCGGCGCTCCCGCAGCACCGCCCCCCCATTGTGGCTCACACTTCCAGGATGGCAAATGTCACAATTTTGTACATCATATAAGGCGCACCGGCCTACAAGGCACACTTCTGGGTTCGGGGAAAAATTTTAGTCAAAAGGGTGCGCCTTATAGTCGTGAAATTACTGTAAAATGCATACACAGGGGATGTCAGTAGCAGGGAAAGCAGTGCTAGATGGACAGACACATACCAATGCAACAAAAAATATTGATGCTTAAATCCTGATTCTGTATCAAGAGTATACTCTGTATTTTGTAGATGAACATTTTTATTAGACAAGTACTATAAGACACTTTTATTAGTAAAGTGGTTTTTCAATATTAAAAGTACTGAAATATTTAGAGGTACTTTTACATCTGTGAAGAATATAATGAAGAAATCTACACTTCTGACTGGGAGGGTTTGTCTCTGTTTGCCCAAAAGTAAGTAATGTATTTCTTATTTTACTCATTAAAATATTTGCAGGTTATATACTTGCATTATGAAAATTTCAAACATATTATAAATACAAAATACTACCTCAAAAGTTCAAATGAAGTTTTTTTAATTGCAGCAAAACAAGTTCCTGAAGTTCCCTAGGATTACTATAGTGCTCTTTACTACTTACCATATTATGATGCTGTCATAGGTAAAACCTAACTTTTCTTCAGCATGACCAGTATTACAAAGCAGCTGAAAATAGAAGAAAATATCTTTTATTTATAGCTCTCCAAAAATGACCATGAAAACTGTGTATTTTGGGAAATGCTTTCAAAAAAATCTGAGGAATTTAATTTGCAGCAAGGGAGAACACCAGCTTTTCAGACTTCTCTGAGAACTTTGGCTGTCTGTATTGTGTTCCTATACACATCAGATACAGAGACTCACCTGTGGATTTTCACACCAAAAAACATTGCACAGTTGTATAAGCTGTGTACTGGTCCATTAATTTTAGAGCACCAGATTGGCAGCTGGCAACTGGTAATTTGAGCAGAGAGCAAAAATGACTGAAGTCAAAGCAAATCTGCAGGAGCTCAGGTTTTAAAACAGACTGACTCTGATGGTCCACTGCCCTGCTTTGACACAGTAGCACAGAAGTATTAAAAAAAAAACCAAAAGGCATTACCAAGTGTCCTGTAACTGACATTTGGTCTTGGCCTGCCATCCATTCTACAGAACTTGTACCTCCAAATAATCAGAGCAAAGGTTGAATTTATACTCACAAAAAGACAGCTATAAACTGTTACAAACTGGACACTTCAACTGTATCTAGTAATTGTGAACAGAGAAGACTTACAAGCACTGTTTTTAAGTCCAAAACCATGATTAGAAGGAGCAACCTAGGTCACCAATATTTTATTTTAGCCTCTTGAGGAAAGGAAAACAATCTCTTCTGTAAGAAGAGCTGATGCTGTTCTTTTCAAGAGCAGCAAAGAAATTCTTAGTAACCTCATTTACTATTCTGGCTAAAATGATAAAATATTATCATGTCCAAATCCCAAAGCATTTTTCTAAGCACTTCCAAAAATTTAAGTGACTAATACTGATTGCAACAGCTTTGCACTTTGTCCTCTCTTTTAGAAACAGGCATGTGTACATTCTAAGTCAGCGTAGTATTAAGTTTCTCCTCAGTCAGGAATCCAGGAAGTATTTGTGCTAACTAGTCATTACCTCTGCTCTGAAAATACTGTAATATATCAAACCCTGTGACTCATTCTTTATGTGTATTTACTGCTAACAATAAGAAATTTATAATAAACAACACACACAGCCAAATCAAGGTTAATTTAAAAAATTTAATGTGTTCCATGCCTCAGTTTTACTGTTCACCTCCATCTGAAACTATGGCATATTGCACAGAAACTCTATTTTTAAGTAAACCCATTTTATTAGCCAGGGCATTAAAATTCAAACAGTACTTAGATTTATGCTCAACAAATAGAAATTCATTCAGTGATCACATTACATCTTATAAAATTGTATTTCAAGAATAATACCTAGTGATAATGCTGAAACTTAAGGCTGTTAATGAGAGATTTTTAAATTGGCCAGGATCAGCTCCACGTTTAGGCTCAAATAAATTAAGTTAATTGAAGTATTTTGGATTTGGCATTTTTCTTAACCAAAGATGATTATAAAACATAAGGAAAGTTTTTACATAACCTTTTCTTACCACCTTTCTAACTTAACTAATAATAAAACTAGACAATTGATGTACTAACTGGTTATGACAGTATGTCACTTCCTAATATCAATCTATTTTTATGCCATGTTGTTGGACTGCCTAAGGCCACCACTGCTGCTTTAGCATTTCTATTGAAATCTTATGAACTGTAAAAATTGGCTGGCAGAGTGTAAGCAAAACAGTGCAAGAAGACAGTGAGTAAAAACAGTTCATTGTTCAGTTACAGACAGTTACATCAACAGTTGTTTAGGCTAATCATTTATACATCTAAACCCCTCCCCAGCACTCCACTCCAGACAAAAATGAGAAATCCAAACTTAACACAACATATTGTCCTCAACAGTCTGTTTTCCCCACTTTACAAAAACACATAGAATTTTAATTCTGATGTAGGAAAACCCATCTTTTAGAAAGCTGCTATAGTGTGTACTAATGCATTAGTGAAGCTAGTCTCCTATCACACACTTACCATTGGTTTGCATCTTGAGCAGTCCTGAAATTAAACTGAAGCATTTGACTACCAGGAACCCACCTAATCTGCTACACTGCTAAAAAACATTCAGTTCACTGGACCAGTTCTAGTCTGGTTGTCACTCTCACCAAATACATACAGTGGTTATTAGCTTCTCAATACCAACTGTTTTCACCTATATGTGTACATATGCTCATCAATGCTGAAAAGAACCTGACCTTATCTTGAAATTCAAACACAGACATGTAACCTGACAAGTTAAAACTCATCAAATTTTAACTGCTGTTGGGATATAAATTTCTGTATTTGACACTAATAATTATAGAAGTGTTTGATAGTATCTGTGCATACATTTGAAATACTTCTCCCACAGAAAACAGGCACTAGTTAATTCTCCCTCTAATGAGACACCAGTACTCATGCATTAGCTTTCCTTGTAATTAATAAATGTTCCATATAGAAAAGGGCCTAAAAATATGGACAGCAAGATCAGAATTCAAAAATGTTTTGGTGACTTGAAAGGAGTGCCCAAACCCAGTAAGAAGACTTAACTAAATCACAGGAACAGCATATTATATCTTTCTGTGGAAGGATATGCGAAGTGGAAAAAGTGTAGCTGAAAAATGGACAAGGCAGGTAGAAAATTCACCCATGAAGGCTGAGCCACTTGGTTTATTCAATCTAGGGAAAAAAAAAAACCTGGGTGGTAAGGCTGGATTTCTGTAAGTTTGAAAGGGGAAAATGTAGTTACGGAAGCTGCTATAAAGATCAGACTGCTCAGGTGGTCCCAATTCCTTGGGCACTTGTTATGTTATAAATGCCTTTCTTTAAATACATTATACAAAAAAAACCATTATTGCTTTCTTTTCATTTCATCTTTAAACAACATTAAACAGATCAATGATTCTGGCCAAAATGCAGTGGTATTTGTCAATGGCTGAATTCCTGACAAAGTCAAGTGACTGTCATATGTTTGACTGTAAGATTTAACAATTAACATACATACCATGACAGTATAACTCTGTAGTCAAGCAGTATCAGAATACTAAAACTTATCTTTGGCTATACATTGACATCGTTCATTAAAATGACAATGGATTATCATAAAATACCTGGAATTATGAAATTATTTATATTTTTATTGTATTTATATTTTCCATATATAGATCTTATCTATAATAAGTACGCATTTTAAAATACACACTGTAAGTTTTACGTATTTCTAAATAGGTACAAACAAAACCAATCAGAGTATACCTTATGAGTTAAAACTACAAATGAGTCTACCTCAAAATTAAATTTTGTGGTCAAATACACAGTGACTGGGCATAGCAAAGACTCTCTGAGGGTAAGATTAAATATTAGGACAAAATGGTAAGTACATTGGGCCAGACAGTGACTAACTTACAGTGAAGGCTTTTTTCATGTTTACTGTTAAGTATGAGTTTTTCATTCTACTCAGATGAGTCACAGCAATATGAGTAACACATCAACATATCTTGGAAACAGTAGCTCAGAACAACAAAACCACAGGAGGTCAACAGCATGCACAAGTGGAGTGTACACTTGAGACCATTCAAATTTATATTTAGCAGAATAGCCACAGAAATTACTAGGTAAAAATATTATATCGTTCTGGGCATTCAGGATGCAATCACTGCATTATAACTTTGGAAATAGAGTTTGAGCCACCGCTGGCAATATTTAAGTGAAGACTACTTTGTAGCTCCTAGTCTTACCAGAAGCCCCTACTGAAACTGTGGACTCTGGCTTCAGAAATATTTGTTGCACAGCTGAATGTGTGTCTTAAGTACATGCTCTGTCTCTATCTGTTACATCATCCTGAGATTTTAGGTTTTGCCAGTAATTTATTTACCTGGATGAATTTTACAGTCAGGCAGTACATTCAGTCTAAGATACCTGGTTTTTCAAAAGACAAAGAGACTCTAAAATGATAGACTATGAATCAGGGACCCAATCTATGAAAGCCTCTATGGCCATACCCAAGCCACTCAATCCTTATCATTCTAGTCAAAGTCAGCAGCATGGTCAAAAGCTAACAGATATAGAAAGCAGAATAGTAGAGCTTTATTAAATAATGACAATTAGTTTTGAACAGATTGAAAACGTAATTTTAAAAAGCTATGAAGGATCTCTCAGAAACTCCCAATGTACCTTTTATAACAGAGGATTATAAATAAATACTTCAAATCACAAAGGTATTTTCCACTAGGTAAATGCAACTGTACAGTTTCTTCTGGTTTTCGGTGATTTACAACTTACTGCTTCCCATAGGGGTGGGGAAAACCCAGAAGACAACCACGATGTTCTGGTACTAATCAGCAGAAGCTGGGAACTACAAGGTGCTTGCCTTATGTAGGTGGCCATATAAATTAAAGATGGGTAATCCTACTCAGTTTACTGGAGCTAAATGCATATACCACACTTGTGAACTGCTGTGACATTTGAAAGTGGCACTGACCATTTACTGGAGGTCAAATCCTCAAACAGTTTACAGGTCAGAATATAAATTAG
Organism: Turdus rufiventris; assembly: GCA_013186435.1. NCBI lineage: Eukaryota > Metazoa > Chordata > Aves > Passeriformes > Turdidae > Turdus > Turdus rufiventris. The sequence goes on along the minus strand of PYHW01009189.1, from coordinate 4,384,938 downwards.
ATTAAATAAGGTGGCTTGAAAGGAATATAGAGGCACTACTTCATAAAAGTTTCTGCCTATAAAGCTGCAGCTTCACTTACTAGGTGACAAGAAGTAGAGGAGGAGTGTGCTCTCATTCAAAGCAGATAAAATGTCTAAGTCTGCTGGAGATGCAATTCAGAACTAAACATACCTTTCCACAGCCTGTGCATCACCAGTCTGGGAATGCTAACCTCCTGGAACAGAAAACTTAGACCACCTATCAGGCAAGAACAACCCATCTTCTGCAGATAAAGGGCAAAGAACTTGAACACTAATGATTTAGCTAGTAAGTAGTACTAAGAAAACCTTGATAAATGACTAGCAAAACCTTGATAAATGAAATAAAAGCTTTTGTAAGATATCATGTATAAAGTACACTTTGCACAGTGGAGACCTGAATGTGACTAGTGAACATTTCTCTTAAAGGGAAATAGCAATGAAACAGGAGTTACATCACCTAAGCACACAAGCTTCACATAAAGTATCTGCTTTACTGTCTCATTCCAGCAGATGAACTAGTAACTCCTGTTGACTTCTGATCACCATTATTTTTTAAAAAAAATATTTAAAGTATTCAACTTCTACATAAAGCCCTGGAGTCTAGTTCGGTACTATTTCAGTAATTTTTTAATGATTATTATGTTCCTGCTCCTTAAAAAAGGGAGGTGAGGGGAACAAATCTCACCTTAAAAATCCAGTCCAGTTTCAAGTAAAGAAACCTGAACATAACACACCTCAGATATCCTGAAAATAATACAAAACTCGGTATCTATTGTAACCCTTGTCAGGAAACTCCACATTTGGTGTAAATTATATTACTTGTTTCCAAATGATAAAAACATTTTGCTTTCCCTGACTAAAGAACTAAAACAGCGAGAGTTACAGTCTTTAAAGGAAAAATGTGTGGTAGTTGAGAGCAACTGTTTAGACTAGTTCAGATGTATTAAGTACAATAATGTTTCTGGTAGGAGAATAATAGATTTTCCATATTATTTTATCTGAAATAGGCTATTAAACATTTCCAAAGGTCCTTTCCCTATCCATAGTACAAATACCCCAGATAGCAAGCAGCTCTTCAGAAATGGACCTCAAAATGCAACAATTTATAAACAAATCAAGTTCATATTCACTATAATTCCAAGACAGGATACAAACATCCTCAGCCCTTAGCATATCAAACTTACTCACACTCCGGTCTCCAAAGGAGGAACTGAGACTATACTAACACATGGTAGAAAAACAGAGTGCAAAAAGGAAATAAAACCATCTTGCCAAGCTCCAGGCTTTCACTGTTAACCACTGGAATGACAAACCAAGAATTGTTCCAACCACAAAGCAGACAATACAGTACAACTTGCAACTTTTATTCTAGTCTCACAACTGCATTTACAGTTCAAACAAAAACAGGAAGAGTTTTTAAAACCAAATGCACTAAGTTATACACTTAAAAAGTACATATTCCAGGAAGATGAATATAAGAATAAGTTTTCAATATTAAATTGAGTAGTGTGATTCTGATACAGAATTAAAATCAGGTTATGAACTACAGTCTCCTTCTTCAAATATCATATTTAATTTTATTAAGTTGCTCTTCAGAAACTCATAAATTTCCTGCCAGTCTTAAATGGAATTTATGAAAACTATCCTTCCATTTTTCTAAATATTTTCCATTTACAATACTGGGTTTAACAAAACCCCCAAACATTCTTCAAATAGTTAATTATGGAATTATGCAATCTCTTAAAACTATGTTTTAAAAAGAATGTTTGGTTCATCTTTTAATTACAATATGCGTATTTATTAATTTAACACAGTTACAGATGCTTGACATCTGATTCTCCATAGTGAAATTGACTCTGTTTAAGATCTGTAGTTTCAAATATTGACTTTTAACTACAGACTGTGCATCTACAAACCTAATCCAGCTCTTTAATTTCAAGATAATTAGAGAATTTGGAAGCATTCACATTTCAAAATTTCCAGATTATCACAAAAAAGAAAACCTAGCTATGCATCAGACTTTTCTAGCAGAATAAAGGGCTTTCTTGCAACACATTTTGAAATCTCAGTGAAAACAGCAGCATTCTTTCAATGGCTGATGTCTGACAGACACAAGACAACAGCCCAAAGAAAACATTTCAGTGTGTAGTTCAGTCCTTAGTGAATGCCATGCGCCTACATGTGTTCTGAACCAATTCAGAAAATTTAGCACTTACAGATTTGCTATTAATGCATTAGAAAATAAATTCATTTGTTACTGCAATTTTCTTCTCAGTACTCACCCTCCTGTTAAGTGAATCTTACACATTACCACTGAAGTGGTCAATCTCACAAGGATTTTAATAGCCAAGATGCATACTTCAAAGGTTGTCATGCATGTTTGTTCTCATATCAACTGGTTTCCCACACCTTGAGTATTCACTCTCACTTAAGATTGGCTCAAAAATGTCAACTGGACTCCTGGCAATCTTACTCAATTCTTTGTAACAAAGTTATCTGCAACCATAATTTAAACTTTAACCCTCACGTTCTCCTCCACTATGTTAATTCTTGGCTGCTGCTGGTTGCAGGATCCATCCTCAGTCACAGGAACTCGTTTTTCATTTTCGGGTGTGCTCTCCTATCAGAAAGCTGTACAATACACCACATCCTTCTAACAGTCCATCAATTTGGGTGAGGCTAACACTGAAGCTTCAATGTTTCCTGCCTCACTGACTGCAACACGTTTTCCTTGCACTGACAGATGCAACACTAGTTACAACCACAACTACTCACCATCCTACAATCCTTTTTCCTAAACTCCCTGACCACCACCTATCAGTTGTCTCAGTTTTTCTCCACAGGTTTCTTTTACCCAAAAAATGCTACTTGCTGTCCTTCTGAATATCTTTCAGTTTCTTTCTCCAGCTTACACCTCCATCCTGCAGTAAGTATTTAATTCTTGCATCATCAGCTCACAATGACAGCTTCCAATATATCTGTTGCATTTTCGAAGTGTACCTGTCACATGCCCATGATTTGGAAGAAGCACATCAAAAATGATCAACACGGACATATTCCAGAAATGTCTTTAAATCTTTCTCACTACGAAAACTGCAGTGAAAGTTACAGTTCCAATTCTGTTAGTGTCCAAAACATTGCATATAATGTGCATTGATACAGTTCTTCCCCCCTCACCATACTCTACCAGTTTACATTCAGAAAGTCTGGCATTTTATATTTTTGATTTCAATTCTGCACAGCAGGAACCAAATCTTTAGCTCTAGTTACACAACTTAACCCATTAATTGGGAACTATTTCCATCTTCTAAGCACTAAAATACTACAAAAACTCAGCCAGCAGGACAGGTATGCAAACCTCAGCATAACTCTGCATTCACCTATTTTCTTGTCCTTATTTGATTCCAACAGTATATAGGCTTCAAATACTGTTCTATGACATTAATCAATTTCATTAATGTTCCAGCCAACGTCTGAGTAAGAAAGAAACATTCTACTTATACAATCACTTGTTCTATGACACTATTTGAGCTCTTACCTTAGTAAAATTATTCAAATGACCTAGTTTTCTCATATTTGACACGCCCTGTAATTTGGCCACATTTTGGAGAATCTCTCTCATATTATCACAAGGATCTGCAAAAGAAACAAGAGCATTAGCAGATACAGTAAAAGAAAAAAATAAAAAAGAAAAACCTAAGCATACATTCAACACGAAGTTTCATAAACATAATTGGTACTCTTCTGGTCTCAGATAGGGAGGTAGAGCACTTTTGCTCCAAGAAGCATCAATCTGATTTTATGCTAGGGACCAAAACCAGGCATACTTGAGTTCTGTAGAATAAATGCTAAAGGCCATGGAAGAGAGTCACTCTCACTTTAAAGCAGATTTTAATCAGTATCTTAGATTTGCAGTTGACAAAGAAATCCATTTAGTATCTGAAAGGCCAATCCCTACATTTTGTAAGTGAACAGCTTTACCCTCAATCCCCTTGTAATTTAAAGGCAAAATAAGCTGAAAAACAGAAGTAAAAATATAGCATGTTACTGACACACCACATTATTCCTTTTTTTTCCCTCTAGACAAAGGGTTGGTGGGATTTTGGAAAGATGAGACCTTTATTCTGCTCTCCACACTAATTACTTTCCACAACGGTGATTTAAATAGAGGGCTAGGCCTCTCCAGTGACATGAGACGTGAACTACAAGGTAAACAAAAGGTTTAAGAACGTCTTCTTTCTTCTTAAAGATCCACCACCCCAACAAGAACAGACAAACAAAAAAAACCCACCCACAAACCTCTATTCACACACTAACTGATGACCCTGCATTCTGCTAGAAAACAGAAAACGAGTACCATGATGAGAAGAGACACTCTTGTCCCACTTTTGGAATTAAGGCTGAAATTGAGGCAGAGTGGAACAAGAAGCAGCATAGAGTGGGGCTGGGCCCAGGGAGCTGCACAGGGAGCTACTCTAACACACATTCCAATAAGTTCTGTAGGTTGTGGTAGTGCGGCAGGGCAGTTTTTAAAGGGACGTATTTAATGAAAGATTCTCATGGCGTTTTAGATTAGACACTGAGGATAGGTATCAGCAGTTTGAGATAAATGAAAAACCAAGGCTATCCTGAAAAATATTGAAAGTAAAACATTACCAAAAAAAAGAAATAACTACATTACACAAAATGAAGTCTTTATACCAAGCCTAAACACCAGACACCTAAAAAGCAGCAAAGACAGCTTTTGTGTAAGAAAACATTGGTACGAAAAATGTGCTTCCTACTGCAGAATGGAACAGCTACAACCAAGTTTGTGGCATATATACAGTCTTTTACCTTCCTGTTCTTTTTTAAAAGTGTGCTTGTGTATTTACCATTATGCAAAGGAAATCAAGCACTGGAGATGTAAAGAAAGCATCATCTTCACTACCTCCCTACAAACCATACTTTTACATCACTTCCTGTACTTTAAAAACTTAAACAAATTTAGAAAAGCAAGCAATCTTACTAGGATATATCCAGAATGTGTTTGGACAGACAAGACCTGTATTTGCACCATCATCAGGAATCAAGACATTATTTAAAATTAGGACGCTTACAGGTAGGCACCCCAATTGCAGTGTACAAACCTTTCAACACACTGTAGTCAATGAATATTTTGTCTATCAGCCAATGAAATCAAATGCCATCAGCTTGATTAGCTGCTAGATGCCTACTCAAGGTTAAGGTAATCAAATGTATTGAATATGGTGTTTGAAACGAAACTCCAGCACATGTAGAGACATGCTACTGTCACACCATTTAATTATGGTAATTTTCAAACAAAGAATCAGTGAGATTTTGGGAAGACAAGGTATGTTCTTGAACATAGGCATCAATTTCTATTAGCACCAGCTTGATGCAAAAGATCCTTTTCAACAAATCTACTCACAACATATGCAAAGTCAACCATCAGATACACAAGTATGGACACAGATATCTTGCACTGCTGTGCAGTATGCACAGTAAAACCAGATATCTAAAAGCTTTGAATTTAAATTGGAATATGAGCATGAACCTCTTTGCATCCCTAGGAAAAAAGAAAAAAAAATCTTTGGCATGATTACAGGAATTAGAGACAGTGAGAATCTTACTGGATCTATACCAAGTGCGGGATTCCTTTGCACAATTTGCTCTTCCAGGGCTTAACTCAGTTTAAGAGCATAGCAATAGCACAAGCCACATAAAATTGTGGAATGGTTTGGACTGGAAAGGACCTTAAAGATCACCCAGTTCCAAGCCCCTTGCCATGGGCAAGGAATCTTTAACTAGATCAGGTTGCTCAGAGACCTGTCTAACCTGGCCTTGAACACTTTCAGTGATGAGGCACGCTGAAAGCAAGTACAGTAGTTTCACGAATATAAGCCGCACGGACTATAAGCTGCATCTCTGGGTACTGGCAAACATTTCGTTTTTTGTCCTTAAATAAGCCGCACCCGAATATAAGCCGCTCTGTCGTTCACAGCGAGGACCCGCGTGCAACA